>JAPYYV010012745.1:0-10162 GCA_030522625.1 Copidosoma aretas | reverse complement strand
AAAGAAAAAACAAATAATTGAAGTTCTAACAATTTATTGATATTAATAATTGGGTTCTTGGAAGAGTAAGTATATTATAATAATTCCAGAAGTAATTATAGAATTGTGTATTTTAAGTCAGTCAAGATGATAGTGGCATTATTGCAGGAAACATTTTTGAAAGGAACTTGGGCACTTATTTATCAAATTATACTTTTTCAGTGAATGATATATGTAGAAGTGGCTTATTACGCCGAAATTTGATCGGTTATGATCCCTGCTTGAATTTTGGAACAAGAATACGCAATGAAAATTAAATAATTTATGCATGGAACCTTATATTTTCAAACCAATGATAGAAAACATTATATTTGTACAACATTTGAAAAAAATTTTAAAAAAGTGTAAAAATTTATAAACTAATTAGTAATTTATTTAAGAACTAAATTATTAATTAAATTAGAGAAATTATTCTTGATACATAAAAAAGCTAAAAATAAAATCTATTTTTAAAGTTGAAAAAATTTTATTGAATTATTTGTTTCATAATTTATTTATGTAAATCATTATATTTAAAATTAATTAATCAATAAACAGTAATTCTACATTTAAATAAAAAGTGAGTAACAAACTAAAACATAAACGTTACTGATGTATAGCTTACTAACAGAGGAAACTTGTAAATGATCAACACGGTACACGGCTCGTATGCACAAGATCGCGAGTTTAATTTCGGTAGAATTAGGTTTTTTTTAGAGATTGAAAAATTACTTACGTTACATATTTCTAAAGCGATAAAAATTAGAAGTATTGCTTTACTTCCCTGCATAACACTCATATAGAAGTATACTTTTAATTAAATTATTTTATACCTTAAAGGATGGTATCAATGGTTATCTTATATAATCTCACGGTTATCATGAATAATGTTGGGGTTTGCGCTCAGAGCACGTAGGGGGGAGAGCCCCTTCAATGTATATATATATATATATATATATATATATATATATATATATATATATATATACACATAGTAGTGGAGCTTTGACAACTGCGCGCTCCGCGCGCCAACCCCCATATTTCAATATTTTTTATTCTTATATCTAAATAGTAAATAAAAAGATTTGTTTATGAATTCACATACATGCGTACAAACATACGAGTAGATAACCAAAGCGATCTCATAAAAATTTTCTAAAGATTTCAACGAATGTTGTCAATGTATGAAATGAGTTTACTAATTTATTAAATAATTGTAATAATTCAATATTGATATTGACTCTAGTTGGTATATAGAAGTCATGTTGATTTATATGTACATGCATACAGTATTTACGCAATAATTATTATTACAGAAATAGTTATGAATCTTTGTTTGATATTTTTGGTCATTCTAAAATCAATCATGGATATAAGTTCATAAAATGATATTATAATGAAATTCTTTCTTTGTATTTGTAAATGTGAATTGTTTATTTTATTATTTTTGCATTTATCATATAGATTTTTATATACTTCTACATTTACTTTGTTTGTTTCATAACTATTCAAAATTCTTATCCTCTTATATTAGTACTTACATTATCTCAATTAAGTAACATATATGATTGATTGAACATTCAACGAAGTGTTAGAATTTCCTTTTACATTAACATTATGTTATAATTTTTAACGCATTACATATTTTTGTACTTTTAATCTATACTGTTTTGCCTTATTGACCTACATAAATATCCTCTATTTTCTCATAAATTATCTTCTTCCTGCATATCTCTCCCTTATATTTTAATCCTATAGTTCTGACTAATAGTATTATTTCATTCGTTTTTTTTTTCCTTTTTACGTAGCGATGTGTGCTTTGTATATTATTTTATTTTAATTGCAGATCCTACAGTCAATCACTTAAAAACTTCGGAACTCACCTATATCTTTGTATTTTTGCTTTATTTTTCTCTCAGCGTTTCTCTTTTTTTTACATTTTACGGATGATAGAAATGTCAATTACCATATAGTTTTTTCCTATTTTCTGATTGACAAAAGTATTTCTTTCCTTTGTCAAATTATCTTTGATTATGTGAAGTTTATTTTTTTTCGTTGTTCATTTTATAAATCCTATCGTTTTCCAATCTTCTACTTTTTCATGCACAACTTCTACTTCTTTGTCTATTTTGTATGATTTTTATTGATTAAGTCCGTTAATTATTTGATTAGGCATAAATAAGGCCATCTACTCTTGTTTATTTTTATTATGTGCCAAAAGTAAATTTATTCCCTTTTTTTATGTCTCTTTTTTCTGTATTTATCATATATATCCTAGTGTATTTGCATCTTAACCAAACCAGATATTTGTAAATCTAAATCTATTTTTCCTTTTTCTTTTCTTTTTATTCCTGAATCCACGCCTACCGCACCCACCTCCAGCTTCCGTATACATTCTTTTGTCTTTGCACCTAAACTCAATTTATTATTTTGAATCTGCCTTCTATTCTTTTTACATATTTTTGTTCTGTTACATAGGCAAGTCTCAGATACGCATGTGCAATATAATTCAATCATTCAGTACATGAAAAACATTATTTAATTTAACCTTTCTACGTTAGTTCTTTTACCTAAGCCTAAAATTTCTTTGACTGCCCATTGCGCCCTACCTGTGATTTTTTCTGTGTGCCACGATAATTTTTTGTTAAGAACCACACTTCTGGGTCCGTCGGTTTTTGTCCTTGTTTAAAACATCCAATGCCTCTACTTTAACTTGGAACAGACACATTTTATCCTTTTTCATTCCTAAAAATAATGATTTTTTTTGCTTACTTCCAGTATATTTTTTGTACTACATTTATCTAAGTCTTTCTGCATGGTTTTTTTGTCTTTAAATTACTGGGCACCTCAAACGACGTCACCAGATAATTTAAGACAGTAAATTTCGCGTTTGCCTACTGTTACACCTCCTGTACTATTTTACAATCTCTTATCATCTATAGTCTCTATAAATTACCTTGAAATTACTAAGCTACATAGACATCCTTGCCCTACCCCCTTTTTTTTAAGTAAATTTGTTGGTCCCCGACCGTGATTACCTGTTTTTTGTATATTTTCAGATTCTTTTTAACATTTTTTTCATTCTCATACTTATCTCTCTCATATATAATTTGACTCAGAACATTTTTTCATCGATGTTATCAAAGTCTGTTTCGAAGTCTACAAAAACAGCATGAAATTTATCGCCCCCTTCTTCTATCTTATTTTAAATTAAACTATTTAGTACAGAAATATGGCACGTTGTTCTTCTTCTTGCCCTTTGCCAGCCTGACTCTTCATTATTATTTGACACTCCTTTATCTATTTTTCTACTTTTTTAACTATTATAATTGCTCATATCTTTAATGTTACGTTTAAAAACGCAACTCTCCTGTAGTTTTAACGTCCTTCTACTCCTTTCTTGCCATGTAAATTTAATAGATTCTTGCTATTTCCCACTTTCCGATCGTATGTGTGTTAGTACGTAATCTATAAAGTATGTTTTTGAGTTCAATCATGAAAATTATTTGCAGAATCTTGAAACAGTTTTCCATAGTTCTTTCGTCTTCTGTTTCTTTTATTCTTCTTTGTTTTTACATATACATTCTCATATTCAATGATAGATATATCTTTGTCAAATCCTCTACGGCATTGCTGTTGATTCAAATACTCCTTTATTCATTTTTTGTAAAACAAGTATCATTGTTGTCTTCTATAAATTTTAAAAACTATTTTTTACGCCTCTTCCTTTTTTTCTATGATAAGCATCTAACTTTTTTTTCCTGTTTAAATTTTTTAATAGCTCTCCAAAATACTTTTAAATTTTTCGTTCTGCTACTTTTCTTAGTTTTTTTTAGGTTTGATTCATTCATGTATATCTTTTCATTCTTTTTATGCATTTTGCGTTTGTTTTGAATTCTATGTTTACTGTCTCTTTTATTTTGTTAGTCTTCTATGAAATTATCTATAACTTATATTTTTAGCCTAATTATTGTCAAATCCTGCTTATCAATTTGCAATGATTTGTAGCTTTACAGATTTTATCATTTTTAGTTTCTCTGCTACCTCTGTTGTTACATTACGTAACCTTTCTTATTTTTTTGTGATATTCATTCCATATGTATATTTGCCTACCTGTACGCTCTGCTTGCCAATTTTCCAATTATTTATATTTATAAAATAAATATTTTAATAATTATCATATGAATAGATAAAATTTCATAAAATAATATAGAATTTTTTTCTTATTTATCAATGAAGCTTATAATTGCATTTTTTTTTAATAAAAAAATAAATGTTAAATATTTTAATATGTTATGTTTATAAATATCTTTCTTTTATTTAATGCTGTTTTGTAAATATTAAAAAAAAAAAAAACTTTTAATTCAAAAATATTAGAATATTAAAAAAAACGATTGCTTGGGCTAAGACTTCGGACAGATACACAGACGTGATATATTGTGATTTGAGATAACAAATACTTAACCTTAATTTAGCACATATTACCAAGTGCATTTATAAGGAACAAATACAATACTTTTTTTTTTTGGTTAACTCACTGGTTTTTTTTTTTCAATTACCATTGCTTCAAATACTAACAACTACTATAAAAGCTATAATAAACATATTAAAAATATTTGGACTTTTAAATAAATATCATCGCATCAATATTTAATTAACATAAGAGTATGCATGTACTTATAGTCGTACAATAATTCCGTCGATTGTATGCATTTATGCTTTTTAGACTTTTTAAGCACTATGTACACATTCAATACAACTACCACCATTCTATTTAAAAAGCTTTTATAATTTTTAGTAATTTTATGATTTTTTTCCAGCTAAAGAAATTCGAGCTAAACAACAATTTGTAAATAAAATTAGAAACATTTATGACAGAGTCGAAATTTGTTACATGAAGTAATTTATCTTTTTTTACAGGTATTCTTCCTTAATTTTTTTTAATACGAATATTTAATGTAATTTAAATTTCTAAAATAATGTAATAATGATACAAACAGTAAAACATTAAACTTCAGGCCCATCTCATTTTCCAAAGAAAATAGCAAGAAAAAACTACATAAATGTTTTTAATGAAAAAAAGTTTTGAAAGATCGACACATTTAAATTGCCATATATTAATTTATAAAGAAGGACATGAAAACAATTCTGTAAAAGGGGTTTTAAAAGATTAGACTCTTTACGGAGGTTTGGGCCCCCCTTTTATACACAAGTCTCCGCTACGTACGTGCAATATAATTTGATTATTTATTCTTTGAAAAATCAACTTTGTTTTAAACTGTCTACTTTATCTCTTTTGCTTAAGCCTAAAACTGCTTTATCTGATCTTTGCCCCCAACCTGTCGTTTTTTTTCGTGCTGAGAAAATTTTTTGTTGAGAACCACACTTCTCGGTTTACGTCCTAGTTTTACACTTCCAATGCATCTAATTTAAATTAAAATAGATCTGTTTTTATTACTTATAAATTTCTGAAAATTAACATTTTTTTTTTTTTTCCTGCATATTTTTGGACTATATTTATCTAAGTCTGCATGGTTTTTTTGTCTTGAAATTGCTAGGAACCTAAAACGACGTCATCAGATAATTTAGGACAGTCAATTTTGAGTTTGCCGGCTGTTACACTTCCTGTATTATTTTAGATCCACTTATCGTCTATTTATTAGATAAATAGAATTTAAAGTACCAGGTTTCATGGGCACCCTAGCCTTTTTTATTTCATAGTTTCGAATAAATTAGTTAGCCCCTGGCCGTAATTGCCTGTTTTTTTTGTACATTTTTAGATTCTTTTTAAAATTTTTGTTATTTTTATATTTATTTCTTTTAAATTTATGTTGACCTAGAATATTTCTCTATTAATTTTACCATTTTTGGTTTGAAAGTGTACAAACACAGCATGTTATTTATTGTCGGTTTGCCCTATTTCATTTTAAATTAAACTATTTAGTACAAAAATATGGCACCTTGTTCTTGTTTTTGCTCTGATGCGAGCCTGACTCTCCTTCAATATTTTACACTCCTTTACCTATTTTCTTTATTATCAGCGATTATAATGTCCTAAATCTTGTATGTACTATTTAAAAAGCCACTTCTTTCTAGTGTAAAAGTACTTCAACTTCATTCCTGCCTTGTGAATTTGATAGATTTATGCTGTTGCCCAAACTTCAATAATATGTGTGTTAGTCTATAAGCTATGAAGTTTGTTTGTCAAACCAATCGTCCAGGTTATTTGTAGGTTTTTGAAACAGTTTTCCATAACTATGTCATTTCTGTGTCTTTTCTGCTATTTATTTTCCCCAAGATATTTTTTCTTAATGATGGATATATTTATGTAAAAAATTACCCTGTTAAGAGCCATAGCACAAGGTTATTCTTAGCATAAACAAATGCCGAGAGAAGCTTAAAAACTTGCAAGGGTAGTATTTTACGTGTAGGTATTTGAATGCGTCAGCAGAAAAGCTTGTCTTATCGCTGATTCCAAAATGTTTTCAAGATCTATAATGATACATATTAAATCTATCTTCCTAAGATCCAAATAACAGATTTCGTTTTAATATATAGGATTTTTCCCGCGGCTTCTATACTTGTGATCATAAATTTTCGGTGTATAATTATGAGTATTGTTATTCTATTTATTATTATTAATTGCTTCATAATCAGTTGTCATAAAAGTTGGTTTTTATATAGGTATTTGTACACTTATATGAAAGTAATAGTGCTGCCAAAATTTAATACGAAAGGGAAAACACGTTTGGGGGGGAGCTGAAGGGAGGTAGGGTTAAGTCTGTTGTGGAGCTGGAAAAGTGCTGGGGGAAGTAGGGTGGGAGCAGGGGGAGCTAGCTAAAATTATTTGTGGTCATATTTTACGGTAAAAAGAAGCGAATTGTACCTTATTTTTGGGTGGGAGCTGGGTAGGATCTGATGGTGAGCGGGGGCAGTGGGGAGGGAGCTAGTACTCACGCCAAAACCATACAACTATATGATACAGGAAGATATATACATATACGATTCCCCAAAATAGCAGGGTGTCATCGGAAATCTGCAGGGGGGGGGCGCAATTGCACTAAGTTACGCCAGTCGTACTAAGACTGCACTCGGGACTGACACAAGAGATGGAAATTCAGAAGCTGAGTGTTATTTACAAGGCCGTCGAATTGTAAACTTAAAATGTCTTGCTGATCAACTATTTTGCTGAGAATGCAAATCTGTTCTCTCATTGCAAGACACTGTAAAAGAAGATTCTCTCGGGTTAGCTTTAATACTATATATTGCATGTCAACAATGTAAGGTGGCTATAATGTTAGCACGATTAAATCTTTTCTCTTCTATACTACGCTATTGTAATGGAATATTATTTCTGTAAATAAAATTTTGTTAGGAACATATATACTCTTGGAATATCACTTAATATACCGTCTTACTCATTTCAATTACTGCTTATTTTACATCTCTAATCATTTGAAGCTTTTTTGTCTGATAATAATTTATTATTACAATGACTGGAGAAATTATACTGTGAAGTTCTTTTTTAGGTCGCCGTTGGCATTTTACTGTTTGTTTTTTTTACTGCTCTGCTCTTTCATCGGTTATTCCGTCATTGTTTTGCATTCTATTTTTCTAAACCTGCCGGAGGATCTTCGTTCTAACCGGCGGACCCACCAACAACTAAGTACAAAATGCTATGACATTTTAAATTTCGTTAAAGAAATAAATCATACAACTATTTATTTTAGATTCTGGTATGACATAACAATATAGAATTTTTCAAACGTATAAATTCGAAGTAATAGTCTTAGTAAGTATTTAATTAAATGAATCTTGAAATTTTTGTGTTCTATTTCTCACTATCCTAATACATTTGTATTCTATCGTCTTATCCATGCAAGTGTCTACAAACACCTGACTATATCCAAGAAGTCAAATAGTAAGGTATACATTGAAATATATTTTAAGAACGTTTTTTGGATTTATTTAAGTGACCGCGTTTGTAATTTTCCAATTACGATTTTTGATAACATGCCCAAAAAATAGGTTTTTTTAGACAAAATACATTTATCGTTTGAATTGAATTAAAAGAATCGTGAAATAACCAAGAAAAACTTTTTTTTTTTTAATTTCAATCAAGGGATAGAAGATATTATTCAAATATTTTTTAGTCGAAACATACTATGAAAGATGTAGAAAAAAAAAAATTATACATCCAAATTTTAAGTAGAATATTTATAAGAGACTTACAAAAATAACAGAAGAATGTGCTAAATTTTTTTTTTGCATAATCCTGATCCATAAACGGTATGTAGGTGTGTGCAATCAATTTGCAATCACTTTAAAATTGTAGTTGCATACCTATTTCGTGAATGATTGGACTGCAAAATGCTGTTTCGTTAATTTGTATTTACACCTAAACGAATAACATTTTTTTATAAGTGTCTCAAGACAGACATATGAAGAAGTTAGAAGGTTCAAACATAATAGTATTTTTTTATAAATAAAGAAATATCTAATAACTATAAAATCAAATATTTAAAAAATGTATCTTCCACACATTACACGAACTTTATCAATAAACAACTTTATAGTAACCGAATAAATCAGAATAACTTATTGTTATAAAAACTATGAATATAATAAGTATATAAGAAAGCATTGATTATAGAATAATATTGCTATTTAATAAAAATTATTATTTAATATTATTAATAATGTAAACGAAAAGGTAAAAAGTTGTCCCTATAAAAAAATTCAATCAATGAATGGTGACATTAGATATTTTTTTTTCTATGTTTAATATGCATAAATAATCATACAATATTTATTCAATATTTCATGGATTAAGATTAAACAATAAATAAATGGTTAAAACTCTTTTAACAAATCAAGTGCATTAACGAAAAGAATCGGGGCATCGGGGGTTTGCAAGCAAAATGAGCGGGGGAAAAGCTTGTGCGAAAGCTAGTCGCGAAAATGAATCACTAAAGTTTAGAAAACATAGACAGTAAGATGGATTTTAATGCGGTTTGCGCGTTCGATTCGTTAGAGCGTAAGTAAACTTTGTGATCTTAATTTGTTAATAGGAATTTAAAAATATGCATTTTGAATGAGTAATTTGCTTTATATAACTGCATTTTAAATTTATTATTTATTTTTTATTTTTCATTTTATCGTAGATCCTAGATTCCCAATTCGGTTGATGGAGATGAAAATGAGTTTAAACTCGTTACTAGATCGTTTTTGGGGTCGCTATGTACGTATATTGTAACGGAGACGGGCTCCGAGGTATCTGGTGCCGAGGGTAAACAATATTCACTTCGACCCTATGAATGACTGTTATTATTACGTCATTTTTACTAAAACTTTGTACATGCTTGTAAACATTAATTTCCGTATTATAAGAATGGTGTAGATTCACAAAATGTATCAGATAGAATATTTTTAAAACTATTAATTTATTTGTTCTGATGCTTGTATATTTTATTTTAGAAAATAATCTTAAAACCCTTTTTGAAGAGTAATATGATTATGAATTACTTTTTGTTAATAAATATCTCTTTTGCGCTCGCCTCCTCTGTCCATTCAGATTCAGTACATGTTGTCTCTTTTTCTGTATAATTCTTTATCTTCGAACAGTTGCAGCCTGCACAATCATCGCACGTAATGTTTTATATCAATGCATGATGTGTGCATCCATATAAAACTCTGTGATCCCTTTTGCAACTGCAGGAAATTACATTCATCATGCTAGGTGGTCCGGGAGGCTGCCATTTTGGTTGGAATTAGAGAAAAATAGGAGTCAAATTTTGTCACACTTGCAACGAGGTAAAAGTTCTACCATAATTTTCCCTTGTTCTCTGCGGACGCGACGCCTCCGCTGACCACCTCTATGTCATTAATCTTCATGTTTTTGAAGTGAAAACTTTTTTAGCGGCGTTGCGCACTTTTTGGGATGGGAAAAAAATGATAAACTCGCGTCAGGTCAGTCAGGTCACGTGATGTTGATCGAAAATTCGTAAGATTAGGGGGAGGGAGAGAAAACGGCGCCGGCGCGAGGGACGCGGCGTAGGAGAGGAAGCAATATTCCCCTCTCTTTCTACCGCGCGGGGAGAATGTTTGGAGAGGAAGTAAATAATATCTCCCTCTCTTTCTACGG
>JAPYYV010012744.1:0-10162 GCA_030522625.1 Copidosoma aretas | reverse complement strand
TTACTTGATGATAATCGAATAATACATGTACAGCAGAAAATACTGCACTACTTACGAAGTTTTTCACATAGTAGTGTAAAACTTACAAGATTATCACGAGTAGTTGTAAGTTTTACACTACTATGTAAAAAACTTCTTAAGTAGTGCAGTATTTTCTGCTGTACATGTATTATTCGATTATCATCAAGTAAAAGACACCAAAATTAATTAATATATAAACACTATAATTATGTTGTTTGAATTTTTTCAAATATTTTTTAGTTATTTAAGAAAAATTTTTGTCCTAATATTAATACTATTTGAAAATTGAGATTTGACTGAAGTTTAACGTTATACTGTTTATATCTTTAATTCATTATTTCATAAATTAAAATTACATAAAATATGAACATTAACAAAAATTAAAAAAGTGCACCTGTAAAAAAAAAATAATTTACTTTAATGTAACAAATTTTAAGTTTGTAATAGATTTATTAAATTGAATTACAAATTTTACAATACGTCGAGTAGAAAAATTTTGTTTATAATAACTAAACATTGGAATTTACGCAGTTAAAAGATATTCTAAAAGTGGAAGATATTCTAAACAGTAGGAAGTCGCTTTAGCTGAAAAAAAATCATACAATTACTAGAAATTATAAAGCATATTCAAATGGAATGTTGGTAACTGTATAAAATGTATAAATAGTGCTAAAAAAATGTAAAGAGCATAAATCCATTCAATCGACGGAATTATTGTACTAATATAAGTATATAGATAATCTAATGTAACATAGATGTGATAAAATTTATTCAGAAGTCCGATAATTTTAATATGTATGTTATAGCTTTTATTGTTGTTCTATCAGTATTTAAAGTAATGGTAATTTAAAAAAAAGAGCCATTAGTTAACCCTGGAAAAAGGTATATTTGTTCTATGTAAATGTACTCGGTAATATGTGCTAACTTGAGGTTGATTATTTGTTATCTAAAATCACAATCCATTACGTCTGTGTATCTATCCGATGTCCTAGCCCAAGTAATCGTTTTTTTCAATGTTGAATTTTTTTTTAAATTGAATGTTTTTTTAAAAGAGATATTTTCAAGACAGCGTTAAAAAAAAAAAATTAAAATATTTATAAATTACAAAAAATTAAAATATATTTCAATAATCATTTTTTAAATAGAAGAATAAAACAATTATAAGCTTCTTTAATAAATAAGAGAAAAATTTATTATTATTATAAGATATTTTATATATTCATGTGATAATCATAAAAATGATTATTCTTATAAATATAAATAATTGAAAAATTGGCAAGCAGAGCGCGCAGGTAGGCGAACATGCATATGGAATAAATATTACAAAAAAAAAAAGGACAGGTTACGTAATTTTATTATACAGATAGCAGAGGAACTAAAAATGATGAAATCTATAAAGCTATAAATTATTGCAAATTGATAAACAGGATTCCACAATAATTAAGCAGAAAACATGGATTCTAAATAAATAAATTTATAGAATACTAAAAAAATAAAAGAGAGAGTAAAGATAGAATTAAAGACTAACGCAAAATGCATAAATAAAATAGTAAGAGATAAAAGAATCAAACAAACCTGAGAAAACTAAGAAAAGTAGCAGAAAACAAATTCAAATGGGTTTTGGAGAGCTATTAAAAATTTAAAAAAGGACAAAAAGAGGGATGGTAATCAGGAAAGAGGCAAAAAAAAATAATTTTAAATATTTGTCAAGAGACAACAATGATACATGTTATACGGAAAACGAATAAAGGAGTGTTAGAATCAACAGCATTGCCGAGAAATATATTACGAGGATATGTTCATCATGGAATAAAAGAATGTCTGTGTAAAAAAAATAAAATAAAATAAAAGACACAGAAAAACAGAATTATGGGAAACTGTTTTAAAAATCGCAAATAATTTGGATGATTTAATTCAAAAACATACTTTATAGCTTATAGACTAACACACAAACTATCAAAGAGTGGAAAATAGCAAGAATCTATCAAATTTACAAGGCAGGAAAGGAGTAAAAGGACGTTAAAACTACAGGAGAGTGGCGTTTTTAAATGTAGTATTCAAGATATTAGCCATAATAATCGTTGACAAAGTAGAAAAATACGTCGAGGAGTGTAAAATAATAAAGGAGAGTTAGGCTGGCATCAGAGCAAAAAAAAGAACAAGGTGCCATATTTTCGTACTAAATAGTATAATTGATAATAAAATAGAGGAAAGGGGCAATAAATTATATGCTATTTTTGTAGACTTTAAAACAGAATTTGATAACATCAATGGAGAATTTTCCGGTTCCAAGTATATATGAGAGACATAAGTATAAAAATAAAAAAAATGTTGAAAATAATCTAAAAATGTACAAAAAACAGGTAATTACGGTCGGGGGCAGACGAATTTACTTAAAAAAAAGGAAGTGTTAGGGCAAGGGTGCCCATGTAGCTTGGTAATTTTAACTTTATTTATAGAGAATATAGACGATAAGTGGATGTAAAATTAAACAGGAGGTGTAACAGTACGCAAAAACAAAATCATTCGTCTTAAATTATCTGATGACGTCATTTTAGGAACTCATCAATTTAAAGACAAACAATTTTACTGGATGTTAGCACAAAAAAAAAAACTTCATTTTCAGGAATGAAAGAGGATAAACACAGATTTGTTTTGATTTGAATTGGAGGCATTGGAAGTTTTAAACGAGGACATGGACCAATGGACCCAGAAGTGTGGTTCTTAAAAAAAAATTATCGTGACACACAGAAATAACCACAGGTAGGGTGCAATGGGCAGTGAAAGCCGTTTTAGGCTTAAGCAAAAGAGCTTACGTAGAAAATTTAAATTGAATATTATTTTTCATGGACTAAATGAATAAAAAATATTGCTCACACGTAGCTGAGACTTGCTTATGAAACGAAATAAAAATATGTATAAAGAATAGACGGCAGATTTAAAATATAAAGTTGAGTTTAGATGCAAAGACAAAAGGATATGTACGGAAGCTGAAGGCGGGCAAGGTAGGCATGGATTTGGGAC
Organism: Copidosoma aretas; assembly: GCA_030522625.1. Taxonomy (NCBI): domain Eukaryota; kingdom Metazoa; phylum Arthropoda; class Insecta; order Hymenoptera; family Encyrtidae; genus Copidosoma; species Copidosoma aretas. Next base: position 7,117 of record JAPYYV010012744.1, on the reverse strand, counting down.
TAAAAAAGAAAAGAAAAAGATGAAAAATATATTGAGATTTACAAATATTACATTGAGTTTGAATGCAAATACACCAGGATATAGAACAATTTCATTGAGGTCCGGCCACTAGGCGGGCGTGGTGCATTTTTCCAGTGGATTACGCTCTGTTCAACTCGCTTACAGAGGAAGATAAGTCACTACAAAAAATGTCCAAACTCATAAATCGATAGATTTTGATCTGCTCTTCCCAATGGTGCAGTCGGTTTTTGGATTTAACCTCGTTTTCACAGAGAAAATTATGGTTTGAGTTTAAAGCGTTATAGCGGAAGAATGCATTTTTTAAATTTTTTTTTCTTGCACCATACGAAAAAGCAAGTCTTAAACTACAATCCTTCAAATTTTCAAGTTAGAGGAGCAAAATATAAACGAGTGGTAAACAAACAAAGACGGCAGTGCGTGGTCAAATTGATATATATAGGTATAGAAAAAGCTTAGGAACGCCGTAGAGGCCCGCGCTCGTAACCAAGAAATTGAAGAAATACGTGCTATATATATATAACCCGGACCACGCACTGCCACCTTTGTTTGTTTACCATTCGTTAATCTTTTGGCCTCACAACTTGAAAATTTAAGAGATTGTAGTTTACGACTTGCTCTTTCGGATGGGGTAAGATACAAAAATTAAAAAAAATGCATTTTTCCGGTATAACGATTTAAACTTCAATCGTCATTTGCTCTGTGAAAAAGAGGTTAAATCTAAAAACCAATTGCACCATTGGAAAGAGCAGATCAAAATATATCGATTTATGTGTTTAAATATTGTTTTAAGTGAGTTATCTTCCTTTGTGAGCGAGTTGTACAGAGGTTTTTCCCCTGAAAAAATGCACCGCACGCACCTAGTGGTCGGACCTCAATGGAATTGCTCATATATGAGAAATGGAGGTGGGAAGAGTTAGCGTAGAAATAGGCATAAGAAAAAGGGAATGAATTTACTTTTTTGACATAACAAAAATAGACAAGAGCAGGTGGCATTATTTATGCCTAATTGAAGAATTAACGGACTAAGTCAATAAAAATCATACAAAATAGGCAAAGAAGTTGAAGTAGTGTATGAAAAAGTAGAGGATTTAAAAACGATAAGATTTATAAGAAGAGCAACGAAGGAAAATAAACTTGATAAAATCAAAGATAATTTTACAAAGAAAAGGAAGTCTTTTGTCAATCAGAAAATACAGATAAACTATATGGTAATTGACAACTCGATCATCCGTAAAATGTAAAAAAAAGAAAAAAAAAGAAAATAGCAGAGAGAGAGAGAAATACAGCAAAAAGATAGAGATATATGTAAGTGTAGAAGTTTTTAAGTGGTAGACTGTAGGATCTGCAATGCAAGAAAAAAAAATGTAAAGCACACATTGCTATGTAATGAGGAAAAACAACAACAAATGAAATAATAATATCTGTCAGAAATATAGGATTAAAAGATAATGGAGAGATATGCAGGAGAAAGATGGTTCATGTATAAATATAAGATATTTATGTAGGTAAATAAGGCACGACAGTACAGATAAAATGTTCTAGAATATGTTATGCATTATTATTAATATATCATGTCAATGTAAAAAGAAATTCTAAAATGTTAGAGTATGTATAATCAATTAGGTATTATGCTCTATAGAAAATAAAATTAGTGATAATTTAAAGGGATGTACATTTCTAATAGTTATGAAACAAAGAAAATAGAAGTATATAAAAATCTATGTAAGAAACGAGAAAAATAATAAAATAAATAATTCACGCTTACAAGTATTAAGAAAGAATTTTAAAATGATATCTGATCATACACTTATACCCATAATTGATTCTAAAATGATCAAAAATAACAAACAAAGGCTCATAACTGTTTCTGTTATAATATTGACTGCGCACTTGTTGTATACATATGCATATGTATTAATATTAACCTTAAATACAAATTAGATTCATCTTCAGTATTATATAATTAACAATTATTTGATAGATCAGTAAACTCGTTTCATATATTGACTGCATTTGTTCGAAGTTTAAGCGAATTTTATGAGATCGCTTTGGTTATCTATGTTTGCCCGTATATATGTATATTAAACAATAAATTTTTTTTATTGACTATTCAGACATGAGAATAACAATATTGAATTATGGGGGTAGGCACGCGAAGCGTGCAGGGGGCGAAGCCCCACTAGTATATATATTTATATATGCACAGTATCGTTTATTGCAAAGGGTAATACAAAGGAAGCCCTAGCTCTTGCTCTGATGAGAGGTCTTGACTATCTGACCAAAGGCTATCGCCTTGGCGTGCCACCGCCGCGCTAACGCCGCAGCCACATACACACACGCACACGCCAGGCGCTCGCACATACACCACATCATTTTTTGAGGCTGCATACGTAGGACTTTTTAAGTTTAAATCTTTGTGTACGTGTATGTGTGTGTGTGCGTATCGCTCAGACTCCCTGTGTACGTGTGTCTAATATTTTACATTAATATAGAGATTCGAAAATTTCACTGTATTAATTTGTTAGACAAATAAATCTCTAATGTGGAAACTCTCGAATGCTTGGGCATTGTTCCACGAATAATTTTTGACGATTAAGCACCTAATAAACAATCAAATTTTAAGGTTATGTGCCGAAAAACGTGGAACATTTGCCAACAAAAAAAAATTTTCTTTTTTTAATTTTGAGCATGTTTCGGTCCAAAATTGCTGAAAATATTGCCACTATTTGAAAGAACGGATAAAACTACACGAAAAATCGTTATTTAAATCTTAGTGGAATATGATTATCATAACCTAAAAAATCATTGAAAACTTCACAAATTTTTCTTGGTTTTAAGTTAAATCCAAATAATGTTAAACAAAATATCGGTTTTTTTTTACTCTTAAACTTACATAAGCAATTTTTTCAAATTTTTTAGATCTGAAAGTAAGACTGAAGTATTTTTTTTACGAAAAAACACAAGTTTTTTATGATAGCAGCCCCCCATTACCTCCTAGAAAGCTGAAAATTTGGCTGAAGGGATGTTATCACATGTTTTTTCGAACATCTTAAAGAAATTAATATCCAGGGTATGGCAATTTTGACCATTTTATCCCGCTATAGCTTTCTGGCTAAAGTTTAGTTGTCCGGCTGTCAGCACGTCAAGTTTGTCAGATATTTTTCCCATCAGCTTTTCGGTGTATGAAAGAGCGTCTGCATTTGAAACATTAGTCTTAATAATTAATTTATACTGGGATATAAATCTGTTTCGATTTATTTCACTTAGCAACTTGTTAGAATTCGGCTACAATTTTTCTATTCTAGAAATTTTTAGGAGTGGTTTCACTGTATAAGTTGTTTTTGCAGAGGTGCTTATTGACTCTTTATTTACACTCTAATCTTTAGAATTTTTAAAACATGCAAACCCATCATTTTCGTACGCATATTTCGACGTATTCGAGTTTAAGCTGAGAGTTAAGCTGGGAATTGCTCTGGGAGGAAATAGATATATATCCGCCATCGATATCTATTTTAGTATTTATGCTCATCCATTTAGGTTGAGTGAACTGATGTTTATTTACGATTACAATAGACGATTATTTGTATGTTGCTGAATACCGCCTCAGCTGATGCAACCAAACTTAAGTTGTGTCAGCCCAAAAACCGAAAATGTAAGTAATTAGAGCCCGTGTGTGGATCAGGTACGCGAGTCTGATTGAAGGCAGTCAAATAAGAGCTAAGAAAATTTTCTGGCGCATCTAAAATGTAAATAATGCCTATAAGGTACTTGATGCCACGATTAGCTTGTCCATTCCGACAGTTACCATCAGGGGCGGCAACTTACAATTTTTTCAGGTGTGTAGTCTTTCTTATCCCCTGCCCCCTCTCTAAATTGTAAAACAATGTAAAATTTTGCATTGATGACTGCGATCAAATATGTATAATTTTTGACATTGTATTGATAAAAAGGATAAATTTTTGTGGACAGTGGTCCCGCAGTTTGGTTGGATAAAAACATAAATCGTTCTATTCGATAAAAAAGTACTTTATCAAACAACAGCCAAAGTTTGACATCTAATGTTATTTTTGGAAATAACATTAATCAATGTCTCATTAATCAATGCGTCAACGTTGAGATCGTCTAGAATGTCTTTATGTGTATCGAAAGTGCTTGTATTAGTCAGGCTTTCTTGTAACATTGCAGTGGATCGCAGGTACGATTTCAAACGCTTTAAAGCAGAAAGCAAACGTTTGTTTGTGCACGATGATGCTGGCACTGTTATTTAAAGTTCGATCAACTATTCAGGTGAATAAAAATAAATAAGTTAGTGTGTTAGTTTAATGATACAATACTTGATCATTTTACTTTTCAAATGAGTCTCAGTAAAAGTTTTAATTATTTGAAAATACCGTCTAGATTTTATAGTGCTCAATTTTCGTTTCCTGCTCGTCAGGTATGGAACTCCATATCTACTCAAAATTCAACTGTGGTCGCACCATACCGACCATAGCGGTTTTGCCGCCCCTGGTTACAATTAGTTGTTCGGTCACTGGTTTTATCGCGCTGGTAGCAATAAATTTGCATAGCATCAACATCGCATCTACAAAGGAAATCTATATTCAAGTTATTTGGCACATCTACGTGATGAACGTTTATTATTTATCATGATTCAAGAAAAGGTTGTATACACTTCACGGATATACACCAGTGCGCACTTATGTATGTAAGAAGGTGCACACTGGAGTGAACGGACAATATGCATAGAGATAATACATAAATAGGGTAGGTTCATATACTATCTCTATGACAATATGGCGTCGGATATCTGCAGAAAACCGAGACATCTCTGTACCGCACGAATGTCGTGTGTAGGCAAGCTTGAAAATGCACAAGCAGCACCTACAATCGGATAACGCACAGCATCACATCCACAAAGGAGCACGTACATCATACGACCGACCGAACTCAAGCTGAGGCACACGTCCCCGCATGTGTGGGCATGTGAAATAGCCAAGGCATCCCCCCGGCTCACGCCCGGGCAGCACGTCATCCAACTACAGCACCAGCTCGGCACTTAGCCTGCGAAGCGCATGTCCCTTTTCGAGTAGCAGATTGACGCGCGTGAACCAGGCCTGCTTTCCCGCACGTCAAACTACCGCCCCTCTCCGCGCAACGGTGACCAAATACGTGTTTTACACACCAGCTTCCCCTTACGTCTCGTTCGTTATCTATTATTCCCCTTCGTGTCTTGAGTCGCCGCGACTTGGGATGGTGCCGACAACAGCGGGTCTCTATGACTAGGCTGCTCCTCGACAGAATTCTTTTCATCAGCTACCTTATTGCTCGCATCTTCGGCGTCCTTGAGATGCTGCATGCTGTACTGGCAGGCACGTGGGCACACGGACAGAGAGCGGTACTAAGCAGAAACACGACACTTTTCACTAAAATTAAGGATACAATCAGGATGGCTTTTCCGCGCAGTGGAAGCGTGTCTGTCACTAATAACCTGATGGGTTTTTAGGAGAGCATAGCAAACGGAATAGCACAGTCAGTTTAAAAATTTTTTTTTTAATCGTAAAGTACAGACAGAGAGAGGACCGTGCGCGGAGATCTGAGGGCGCGGCAGCGCACAGATGCTGATAGCGCCGCAAAGCGCTGTACAGTGCTCAAAGTGTGTGTGTGTATGCATAAATGCAAAGGAGCGTAGGAATACATGAATACATCCAAAATTACTCATGTGCAGTTTATTTGTCAGAGTATTTCAAAGAGTATTTAAATGTTTATATTACAATTTATATTTTGATAAAAAATTCAAGAAAAGTATAATTTCAAAAATATATTTTTTACAAGATTTAATAGCGATGTATTATATAAAATATAATGTGTTTCATGCTTAGTTACTCATTATAAATTATTGAGTGCAGCTTTTCCCATTGCCATTTACTTCGGGAGCCAGGGGAATTCCCGTAGCCGTTGGGTGTCCGCGAACCAACCCAAGTTTTTTTCATGTATTTTGACCCCCTGAATCCGAATAGCAAGGGTGGTAAGCCGAAATAATGGCACTTGAATTGTTATTAACAATTTTTGTTAATAAACAAAAAAATTAATTTTTTCAATTAAAAATTTTATTTTTATTTTTTTTTAGATTATTTCAAACAGAAAAGGTATCTTAGTAATTTGTGGTAAAAAGCTTAGAGTTTCGGTAAAAAATTCCCAAATTTTTGAAAATCGCGTTTTTTACAATTTTCAACCGCATGTATCTCCATTACTGATTCATTTTTTTAATCACAACGGGTCTCAAAATTTTCATGAAACATTGTGTTTTAAATGTACAATGAAATTCATTTGATGATATTACGTAGTTTGGAGTCAGTGATTTACCAATTTCAGGTATTTTTTAGTGCAATCACGACCTAGCCAGCTCAGCTCAGATGGCGCCAGGGAGAAGAGCGTTCAGTTTACATTCACTTATACTTATAGGTATCGACATAATATTTTAAGCGCTCTGATTGGCTGGAGTATCTCCTCCTTGGCGTCCTCTTATCAGTCAAAAGTCGTCAGTCGCCATCCCCACATGGAGACAAATTTTGTCGCAGCGCACGAAAGTGTATATAACAATAAACAAAAAATACTGGGCGATAGAGTCGAATTTGCGCCTTTCGATCATGTAAATATTATTATTTGATACCGCCTATAAAGTTGTAAAAAAAAATCATAAAAAATAAACATACTATTTTAGGGATATCTCCAGCCAGAGCAGTCTCTGGACATGTTTGGTACCAGTAATAATTTGCGCTGAACCTAAATGAATTTGCGCTGTGCAAAAAACAATTAGATATTTAACAGATTGCTGTTAAATCGTTAAAATTGCAGTTTATACATTGTACTAGTTTTACCTGTGTACTGCGCATGCGCTGAAAGCTTCGGGGGTTGTACACAATGCTAATACGAAAATGATCTACGTCTGCCTCAAAACGTCCCTACACCATAGACAATAAGATGAGGCAGTGGCACTGTACAGTGGACACGGTTTAATTCGTTAAGTGGGAAAGTTGAATATTCAATTCCTATTGGTTGGTTCCTTAAGATAACCTCTCTAACTGGCGAATTTCAT
>JAPYYV010012743.1:0-10163 GCA_030522625.1 Copidosoma aretas | reverse complement strand
AGTATAGTAATTTTACTACTGAGGTTGTGAAAACACCTCGCTCAACGAGGGTCGGTTTATTATTACAATCGGCGTAGTAAAATTACAAGAATATTTTTTTTACAGTGTAGCTAGTGATTTTTCTTGGTGCAGTAGTAATTTTACTACTCAAGTAGTAAAAATACATCGCTCAACATGGGGCCGTTTATCATTACAATCGGCGTAGTAAAATTACAAGGATATTTTTTACAGTGTAGTACTCTGTAACTTTTTCAGCTTCGACATGTGGATCTGGACAAGATGCCTTTGAGATCAAAATTGGTTTGTCCAAATTTTTCAGTTGAGCCTGAAAAAGTTACAGAGTACCAGCCCGAGGGTCGTACCATATAACTTTTCCCAACTTCAACATATGGATTCTCATCTTCAAGACGGCATAAGGTGACTTTAAGAGACGAATTGGTTCATCCAGATTTTTTTGACGAAGCCGAAAAATGTGTATGGTATGTACAGTCAGTGGAACGTTGATCTGTTCCGGACCTTATTTAGGAACAGCATGGTGAGGCATTATTCCAAAATAGGGTCCTGGACAGATCGAAGTTCCACAGACTGTACATTGGTACGGCCCCAGTGACGTATGACGTTCCACAAGTTATTTCCGCAACCAAGTAACCACGGTGAGCATATACTACGTAGTATATGCTCTAAGCTTAAAATGGAGGACCGACAGCAGGAGAATTCGGAACAGCGCGTGCCGCGGAGGGGGCAGGAGAAAAAATAAATCCAAGTAATCGAGGAAGAAATCTCGTTGATCCGAGTCGCCGAGGCCGATTGCGGTACGTACATCCCACGCGCACTGGCTCGGTAATGAGACGTCACGTTCGACCGATTCCTCCCCATATGTATACGCTGCACTGCGTACGCGCGTTCGTAATGTAACTCTCTGCGTTTCCTGTCCTCCCTTTGCGAAACCAAGCATCGGCGGAGATCGGCCGACCGGCTCCGCGGCAGCACAAGGGTAGATTACAATCTTTGGGCAAGTCTTGCGATCGCGCGATGCGTATAATAAGCGGCGCGTTTGGCAACGAGCCGATCATTGAGGAAACCTTGGTGCGGCCAATGGCTCGTGCATAATATGTAAGAGCGTGTGGTGTGCGCGAATAGCGTACAACCGATTTTCTACCCGTCGACCCCGCGACCGTGCTTGTAATACGCACTGCCACGAATTCGGCCTTCATTGGGTGTTTTTTATGAATGTACGTTGTGGAATCTGCGTAAAGGCGTGTACAGTAGAAGACAGCGGTAAAATGGTTTTCGTCCGCTGTATCGCGCCCATCACTGCCGATTTATCTTGCACCTTTTGTGCGGAGGCATGGATTTTCCTCGAGCGTGAATTTTCCGAAAGTCAGTTGCGACTGTGCTATGAGTAGACTCTGTTGCTTCGGGAAAGAACGATCGTCAATTTCACCGAGGTGCTGTCGAAATGACCGCATTGACCCTCGATCGGATGTACGCACCACTATTACGCGATGACGGCAACGCCAACGTGCTCCCAGCAGCAGCGATAAGTACGAAGTTTTCCCCTTGCAATTAAGTCCCCCCCTGTCTTCGCAAAACGATTTCAAGACACTCGATGTCCACAGAATTATGGAGAGACGTCTCGACATACATATATATATCTCGGCGAAGGACGACAAACGCAACAACGACGACACGAAAGTCTTGCATAAAAAATAATTGTAGAAAAAATGTTTATGACAAGCTTTTATTTGTTAAATTAAGATGGAAAAAATAATTTTTTTTTTCTCCGAGTAATTGTGTATCAACGGCTATAAGGAAAAGCTTGAGGCGTTAAGGTTAATATATTAACATTTCATTTATGTTATAATATGGGAAATGTTAAATTGTTCCATCGGATGGTAACCTAATAATAATAATGATTGAATACATTGGGCATATATGTTGTACGTTATTAATTGTTTATTTTTTACTTGTGCCGAACTATGAACTTTTTAAATTAGAGCGCCCAGAGCTTTTTTACTTATAGTCAAAATCAAGTATTTTTTTAATATTGAATCAATATGGATAAAAGCTTGTTTCGAAAAAAATTCTTGATGCAAATTGTAAAACCAAAGGTGTGTGCGACGATTTCAACATGATCGGATATCGAAAAATGGTCGAAAAATGTGTTAATCTCAAAATTTGTCCCGGACAAACAGACGGAAACCGAACCTAACTATAAGCTTGTAAAAGACAAGCTGCACTCACTAAGAATTAAAGCAGCAGGCAGACGACGATGAAGAAATGCAAATGTGCAAATACCTTCGGGTGTCGCACAGTAGCATCAAGAAGCCGTTAACCCACGTGAAAATCCGTGAAAATTGTGTTAAAAAATGTTTTTCAAATTATTTCGGAATCCGTCATCAGAAATAGTTTAAACTGTATTCGGAAATTCAATCGACGAGTTGGCTACATGAAAAGAAAATAGACCTCGTTGCATGGGCATACAATTGATGCACCTTTGTTCTCAAAATATCAAGGAAAAATACTATATAAAGAAAAATACTATACCAGTTGACTATTATTCTGTTTGTACAGTATTACTTATCCATGCGTTAAATTGATTGGTAAATTATCTTATCGAGTGATTTCATGAATAATCGTAAAAAGTTTGATTCGTGAAGATAAAATATGTTAAACTGCATGACGCAGGCAGCCTGAATCATATTACACGGTCTCCATGCATGGCAGATAATCCTAACGCACGTATACTATACCTAAAAAAATAATTTAGAAAACATGCAAGCTCTCTATTAGTATTAACAGTTTTTTACTAAAAATATACAATTAATTATTTCTGAAAAAATTTGGTCGGTTTTCGTTGGATACTGATTAAGAAAAAGTAGATATTTGTGACAAAAAAAAAATTATGAAAAAATGTATAAAGATGCGCTTTTGTCAGTAAATTAAAAAGAAGAAAATAATTTTGTTACATTACTAATGCACAAAAGCGAGAGTCACTATGGTATGTATTGTATGCAACAACATTAACTATTGTTAACTATACCGCTTCTATCCATTATTTATGCAACAAATTTTTTTATTCTTTTTAGTTCACTGATAAAAGCGTACCCTTATCACTTTTTTATAATTTTTGATGTGTACGGAGTACAAAGACTTAAAATTATCAACACGAGACCAGTTTAACTATGCCCAGCAAAGAACTGTACTGACTAAACGACTCATCAAGATATTAATTTTATTAACGATAGGATAAGCTTATAATGCCTTACAACCATGAAATATAAACGTAAACAAGCTCTGTTTAGGGATTTGCATAATATAAGCTTGAAGCTGATAAAGCTCATGATGTATGTTATGTTGAATCTGTGACAGACTGTCTACATTCGTTTTAATCATCGATTTTGTCAATGCTCGCTCACCGTCCTTTTCTGTCACATCCCTGTCAAAAATCTTAATGCTAAATCAACACTGATTCAATCATCTTTCAATCAACGTTGATTCCCTGAATGAAAGAACATTTAAATCAGTTATAAATTGCATCGTTGACTCAGCGTTGATTCGGCATTGATTCAACGCTGGTTCAAATTTGATTCAGCGTCAAATGAGCATTGATTCTGGTCTAAACAAGTATGGACTCGACGTTGATTATCTGTACTAATATGCGTTTGTTTCTCATTGAATTATCATGTATGTAATGCGTAAAGAAATTTGATTATCATATAAGACACATAAGTATATATGTTGAATACGCCAGATAACATTCACATGAAAACCTACCTATTTCAGCACATTACATAGTGTTGTAATGCCCAGATAATATACATAACATAATGTTTATTTCACATACAATCGGCGATGATTCCACTAAGATATTACGTGAATTCATAGCCGATTTAATTAGTCAACAATCGAACATGATAACAATGATAATTAAACGAAGAATCAACGATGATTCAATGTACATTCAACGTAGATTCATCAATTAGTTAATGGAGAATCAACGATGCGATTTATTACGACTGATTTCAGTGCTCCTTCATTCGTGGAATCAATATTGATTCGGCATTGAATCAGTAATAATTTAACATTGAATCAACGTTAATTTTAGCTTTGATTCTGGGTTGAGATTTCGGTTATGAATATCAAACGCTAATGTACACAATATGTACATGAATATTGTACATAAAGCAGCCTCCTCCTTGAACTTGAAGGCAGTCTGTAAAATCCTGACGCTAATTATCAATGGATTAAGACGATGGATAAGTACATACACTTACGTAAGTAGATCAGTCCATGCGTTAGTATTACGCGCGTGCAATCGTATTTACATATTTTATATCCGACAAACAGGAGCAGCACGTCACGACGGAGATGCAGTTGCGTATATATATAGGTAAGCTCGCATATACCAATAACGTTGCTTGGGACTTTCGCATTAATTGATTACATGTATCCAGTTGTTCGCCAGTCAGAATATTCGCTTCGACAGTCATTGACTTGTGAACAGCTTTTATTTTGAGCCTGGGTTGAATCGAAAATATTGTCCGGGTCAAAGGTCATGAGCAAGACTTTTTTTTTTCTTTTTCTAATTTAAACTCAAGCTGATTTACAATAAAAAAAAGCCAACCGTGATTTTCTGCACCTCTCCGGTTAAATTTTTTGGTCGACTTATTTGTACGTACAATAGCGTACTTATATACTTACTACAGTGGTGGCCGGTTCGATATCCAGCAACAGCATTTCTAAAAACGAGCGCGTACTGCTGGTGTATCTGCAATGACCGATGCCTATCATACAATCGAGCCGACCGCTGATGAAAGTAAAATATGCATATCACTCGAGGATTATTATGACTCACAGATCTCACAGTCAAAATAAACATAAAAGTAATCATTTTTGTAATTAAATCACGACGTGCGAGAGAGAGAGTATATTTACCCTTTACAGGATTTTAATGTTACGATAAGAAATCGTTTCGCGCGATAAGAGAATTATTTTCACAAACGCGGAAGAGCGCCACGATTATACATTAATTGATACGGGCTCTTGATTTGCACCCTCGCACACGCGTGCATATAAGTTTATACTCAGGCATATATTTACGTTTGCACATAAGTTTACAAAGTGTCCTTCTCTCTTTTCGCAACATGCGCCGACACCGGGAAAATTCGCGTGATTTAGCGCGATGAATTCGATGGGCGTAGCCAATAGTACCATGTAAGTGCGTAGTGAGTATTAGCGAGCGTAACTCGATACACTATACTTGTATCTTATAATTTTCACGGTGAGCGAATCGACGAGAAAAACCTCCAGAGTCGACTTATCTGTGAAAAAAAAAAAAAAAAGTAATGCGCGACAGCAAAACGCGTCCGGTATACGGTATACACTCTTGTCGGCGCGTATGCCTACGCTTATAATTCCGTTGCGCAACCATTGCCGATTCTGCACAATAATGTTACAGTTAATTCGAACGGGCAAGAAAAGCACGAGAGCGTTGCCATCACCTTTATACATCGAACTGCACGACGATGATAGCGGCCGATTCGGCGATTTTTGCCCCCGCAATATTAGCGCCCGAACGATTATAATTTCTTCTAGTTACCTATACCCGTGAATCATACAAACCTGAAAGTGTGTCCGCGGTGCGATTTGAATTTCATAACGATAGGAGGGGGAAGGGAACGCCCGGCTATTCGGGGAATTCGGCAAATTTGTCGGTCGTAATTATTCGAATAAAGGGGGGGGGGGGGGCGAGACCGGAGTCGACGAAGACCGGCGAAGAGAGAGAAAGTTGCGCAAACGCCGGCCCGGCCGCTTTCGAGATTGTCTTGGATCGTGAAATTAAATGTTTCTAAATTTCCGTGACGCGAAAATGGGCCGTTCTCGTGTAATTGCAAATTCGTTTTCCACCAAACGCGCGCGCGCCCGGGATTACCGAATCCGAGGATTTTTGACGGCCGACAGATTTTTTACTTTTACTTTTGGAAATCGCGAGCCTGTAATGTAATTACAGGCACCCGCATTTCGAGTATTGAATCCAGTCGAGTCGTTAAGTCCCGTGGAGGAGTGTTGAGAGCTAGAAGAAGCATTGAATACGATTTTTCATCTGGCGAATGAGCTTATTATACCTGTTCGATCATGGTCATTAGCCTAGTGTCCATACGCATACACAGTTGGATAGGATTATCACAGACGGATTTGAAAGTGGAAAAAGTAATTACTGTCTTGAGAATTACTTACAACTTTTATGTTTTAAATTAAATACAAAGTTTTTTTACACTTTTATACACTCTAGGGACTCTCGTCGCCCACATAATACGCGTTTGTGAAGTATAATATAAAATCTTTGATTAATTTTCAATCACGAACATGACTTTTTGAATATTTAACGTATTTGTAATAGGTATAACGATCACTTCGTGACCATAAAAAAAATAAACGAACTATACAATGCCAAGTTAAGTATACATTTGTACTCTCTTTACTTAAAAAACGTTTGTTACTTTTCAGACGTATTCACATACTTACGTACTCGAAAATTTAATACTAAAAATAGCATTTGTAACCTTTCGTTGCATTAAACTGTTGTTAGCCGTAACAACTTATGCTTACTCAGTTCGTGTTTTTCCAAATCTCTACAAATCTTAGTCTCATAGCTACAGTAATCACATCTGTAACATGTATCTTTACTGCAGTAACGTAAATGCCGGCTCAGACTCAATATATTGGTAAAATCTTTTCCACACTTGATACAGTTATCTAGTTGATCCTGGCATAGCCTTGATTTTATGTGGGACATCATGCGACCGTAAGTTTGCCATTTGTCATGACATGTTTGGCAATCAAAAATCAACTTAGTCCTGCAAAGTCTACACTTAGCATCGTTTCTTTTTGATTCAGTTGCCTGGATTTTTCCACATCTTTGACAGAAACGACTGAACAGTTTAGGCGTCAATTCTGAAAATTGCATACAAAAACATGTTTAACTACAAATATTACAAACGTAATTATTTTATAAAAAATCTTTACTTTTACATTTGAATTAGAAAAATCTGAATTATAAAATTTAACTCACCTTTCTTGATGGCAGGTTGAGATTTTTCAATTTTTCCATTCTTAGAAAAGTAAGCTAAAATAGGAAGCTTTGGCAAGACAACTTTAGCATTCTTCAATTGAAACACCTTCCCAGCTACCGTCACTTGGATGAATCCATCTGTGCAAAAAAATTAATTTAATCAGAAGAATACACCTATGAATATACAATCGAGTCAATATTTTATTTGAACCACAAAGGTACACGTACTCGACATGTTTATTGTACGATAGGTTTCATTTGTTTCCAAATCAGTTTTCATCTGAACTGATTGACTTTCGCTTGAAATCCCATTGAGCATCTCTTCTGCATGGATAAAATTATACATTAAAAACCAAACAATAATAAATTACACAGGTTTTTAAAAACAAATAATTACCAATTTCTGTTAGCTCTTCGTACATTGAATAATCGTCATAATGTTCGTAATTCTGATCTCCAAGATAATCAAATATGTTTTCATTATTATTTTGATAATCCCAGACCCCTTTTTTTGCATCTAAAACAAAAAAAAATACATGAATGCAACAAAGCATAACTTGAAACAATAAAGAGTTTAGAAAATTATCGAAATCACTACCAATATTTCCATGAGCTGCTGTTTCGTGAACTGTTGAATTCCTGCTTGATAACATCTGATTCGATGAGGATTGGTTAATATTTTCAATGTACAGTGTGTTAAAGGAATTGGTCATATCATTATCTGAAAGAAAGACATACATGTTACTCCTCAAGTAATCCTAAAAAATTATATTTATATTCTAACGAGAATAGTTTAATCATAAAAAAGCACTTTCGAAAACTTGAAACAAATCCAAAAATTACCAAAAAGTACTGAATTTTCATTAGCCAAACTATCAATAAATTTAAAGGTCTGATGCTCTTGGTCCAATCTGTACGTCGTCTCGTCGTGCCTGTCAACTATGTCTACCATATTATCCAGTTTCATCTCTTCTGTAAACAACAATTGAATGTGATTTTATGCATAGTACTCTACACATTTTGAATAGATAAAATAATGTTCTCGTGAATCATACACTTTTTTTAACTTTTGTAATGATGTGAATCGCCCAGGCCAAGAATGACATGTTGCTGCTCGTACAACAGTCACTTTCGGGCTGAGTGTACCACATAGACGTATTATGTCTACGGTGTAAGTACCAGAGTGATGGAAAAAAAGAAAGTATTAAAAATTGGAAAAAGAATTATAACAAATGCTGGACGGTACCGAAATTTTCGTAAAAAACCAGATCCTGCGACGTATCGTCGTGATCGTCCGACATGGTGTACTGCCACAGAGTCTTCTCGATCCCGTTGTCATTGTGACTGTGCACCGCGGCGAAGCCGAAAAAGTCACCCTCGCCGTCATCTGAAGTAGAAACGAAAGGGAGCAATAAAAAAATAAACAAACCCACACACTTCAAAAACATGCGACATTATTAAAACTCAAACCATCACAAGCTGCACGTAAATAAGTATGGATATATGTAAGCTTACCCGACAGGGACACGCGACTGTGCCGGCTGTCCGAATAACTCGAGAGCGTGAATATCTCCTCCATCATAGCCGCTACGCTGTTCGCGGAACCTTGAATAATCCGGAACTGGCACGCACTAAAAAAAATAAACACACACGCCCACACCAACAATAAATACACACGTATGTTTATATGTGCACGTAATTCCGGCACGCACTATTATTATGATTCGTTGAACCACCTTCTGCTGCTGATGATGATGCCCAACGGCCACAACGCACTTTAAATTCAAGATCCGCTGGGTGACACGCGTTGACGCGTGCGTGTATGTATCTAAGTACAGATGTATCTTACGAGATCTGAAAATGGCCCCAGCGCGCGGGCCTCGATCTTCGCTGGTTAGGTCTTGAGTTTTCTTGCAGGCACCTTCCTCCTAAAACTTGATGAACTTTCTTTCTCGCATAGGTCGTCTGTCATCACCAGTAAGTACTCGTAAAATAACCTCACATTACACTATCATCGTACCCCAGAGAGCACGCGATCGACGACTTTGGCACGAGAGCGAGACGCAATCAAGAATCAACTATTATTTTTCCGCACTTGTATCATTCTCGTGTATGTTGTACGTTGTACTCGATCATATGACGTTCATTTGCATACTGACCGTTTTATAAGTACGTGGTAAGCATCCGATGACTGTTCGCCGTTCGGTTCACGAAGTCAAGTTCGTTTACACCCGAGCGATATATATGTATACTTACTTATCTGTCATCACTCATCAGTGTCATCAATAATACAACAATTCAGCAGTGACAACAGAGCAGCAGCAGCAGCAGAGTAATTCAGTAACAAAAACAAACAGACTTATATTAATATAATAATACATAACAGACGCACGCGTGCAGCGAGTGTGCGTGCGATGCCGGCTTTTTCCGTCGCACAGGTCGCGGCGTCGCGCTTTTATTTCAAAGATAGACTATTAGACCGGTAGCACGGGAAATATTTTTGTGAACAATTAGCTCACGTCTGGGAGTTTAAAAAATGGATTCTCTAAGTAATAGCGATGAAGAAAATCATTTTTTCAAGACCGGCACCCAAGCAGAAGATAGTTTCAAAAATGGAAAAACCATCTTCTGCTCTTGTGCCAGTCTTAAAAAAATGATTTTCTTCATCGCTATTACTTAGACAATCCATTTTTTAAACTCCCAGACGTGAGCTAATTGTTCACAAAAATATTTCCCGTGCTACCGGTCTATATCGCTATACTTACTAGTTACTACTTGTATTATTATACTTACAATCGAGGTTAACAGTTAGCCACGAAATTCACGCAATCTCAAGTAAGGTGAAAAATATCAGCTGACGTAATTGTACTACTTTGCCGAATTATCTCATAGGCAATAACTGTTGGTCATACACATTCATGATCGACGTTGATTATTCGATACCTATTTATATTCGTGTACAAGAGGCAAAATAATACAAAGTATAACATTAAGAGGACGTGGGAGGTAAGAGGTTATGTTCCATGGGGATTCTGCCGTTTCCAACTTTTCTCCTTTATTACTTAACGAAGTTGGATGAAATTTTGTA
>JAPYYV010012742.1:0-10163 GCA_030522625.1 Copidosoma aretas | reverse complement strand
TTCGTGCTGCGGTTAGTGGGGTTGTTTGTTGTCTGGGGAGGGTGGGGGGGGGGGGCGGGGCGAGGGGGGCGGAGGGGGGGGGGGGGGGCTTTTTGCGGTCCGGAGAAAACTCGCGCCGGCGCTGCGTCCGGTCTCGGCTGCTTTTTCCCGCCGGCGACCGGGATAAGTGTTCCGAATCGGGGATACATATTGGACAATCGTCCGCATGGTTCGGCACCAAAACAAAAAAACGACGAAAAAAACAACGACCGGCCGCTGGTACCGTTATCACCGGGGGGGGGGGGGTTCTTTGTTTTCGGCCCCGTTTCCGGGATCCGGGGCGTAAAACGTTCGTCTCGGTTTGTTTCGGGCGCGCTTTTTCTGCCTAATCACTCCGTATACCACGCTCGTGGTCGATTCTCCCGGCCTCGAAACGGGGACGACGACGCGCGGGCAAAAATACAGATCATAAAACGGTGAGCGGGTAATCGCGCGCCGCGGCCATTGTTGTTCGTGAAAAAGAGCGGCGCCGCGGTTGCGCGACGCGGCGCTGGCGTCCGGTCTCGGAGCGGGGCAACGGGGTATTACTCGCGGAAATACTGTTACGGCTTTTCGAACGCCATGGTTGTTTTTTTTCATATCCGGAAACGGCGGAAGGAGGACGGAGAGCGGCGCTACGACGCGCGGGCTGACGCCTCGCTCGCACCGCTGGCGGCCCGTGTTACGATCGGCGAGCACCGATCTCCCGACAGCGCGGAGTGACGACGGGTGCTTGAAAAATACGCGCGAGCCGAGCTTCTCCTGCCGGCACAAGTCCATCACTGTAGTATACACGGCGGAGCGCTCGGTTCACGAGGCGTCGGGGAAAAAGGATCAGCGATGGCGCGTGTGCGGTCGGGCGAGGAGACGGGCAGCCGATGATGACGACGATGGGAAAATGGGGGATAAACAACGCGCGCAAGCGCGCGATCCTCGCGTAGAGCGTATACCACGCAGTGCGTACGTATTGCATACAAAAGGCGCCGGTCTTCCTTTCACTCCGCGATGCAGGTATATAATAATACATGTACATCAGGTACAAGAGCCGCGCGAGCTGGTTCGCGGTCGCATCGGCAGCGGGAGATCAGCATGTATAATGCCACGAGTTTGCGCGCGGGTTAGCGTCGCCGCTCGTCGGGGGAACGACGCGCACGGCGCACCGCGACCTCCCCCCGAGCCGTGGGATTCACAAATTTTCTCCCTTTTCCATCGCGAGCGAGGAGCTGCATGCCGACGAACGGCGGGGTTTCGCAACCCGCTGCGCGGGGCTTACCTCGCTCTCCGGGCTACTGTTGTATATTGCGAGCTGAGAGAGGTTATTGGATGCCGTTTCGGAGCTGCGAGGGGGGGATGAATTCGCTACCGCGTGCGGCTCGCTCTCTCTCTCTCTCTCTCTGTTTTCCTTATTATTCCGCTCGTGATCGATCGGCACTACTCTCTGGACGGCGTTTCCCGAGCGATCGAGGCTCGCGCGCTGCTCGGCGGATCTTGCGTTAAACAATGCAGCCGTCTGTTCGTTTGCCTTTTCTCGGAATTTTTTTTGTCCTCGCTATTATTCAAGAATCGTGCGGAATTTGCACGCCGATGATGCAACGGTGTACCGTTGTTTGTTCGGGCATGAAAAGGCAAACGAAAAGAAGAAAGTCTGGGATGTCGGATAATCATATATCTATAATCACCGTACAGTACCTAATTTATTGTCCATCGGTCCATGTCTGAAATGTGTAACACGTACGAAATGACGACTATCGAAAGTTGTTCCACTTATTCATCTAATGAAAACTACAGCACACGTCTCGCACCTAACCTTTAATACATCTAAAAATAATTGCGACCCTACGGGTGTGTGTCTCAGTAACAAGCACTATCGAATCTCATTCTTAACGTGGCAGAACCAAATGTACGTGTTATATACCAATGAGTACCTACACTCACAAAAAAACGAAAATAAGCCCGTTCTAGTATCCGGGAGCACCGATGCAAAGCAAACACAACCCAATTCACACGGGACCTTTTCATGCATACACTACATACATACATCCCGAACTTCCACTCACGCACGCAGCCACGCATGAACCGACCAAGCTCATGAGAAGTTGTCGTAAAACGATTGTGGTATGTGCCTGCACCAGGTTGCCATAGAGACGAGCACCGTTATCGCCCATTAATTGTACATCCATCTATCAACCTGATATAGAAAGAAAGAGACACGAGCACCACCACAAAAACAATCACCTCCAATCGTACAACAAAGAAGCAGGTGTAGCAAACGCGCGTGCGTCCCCATCATTATCACGCTCTGATGTGCTCCAACGACTTACGAACTCTCTATATTGCTACACCGGCACCCGTGACCGTGTCACCCGCCGGCTGATATCAAGAGCCCATAGGGTCTTTATACATTACGTGGACAACGAAACTCCATAAAAGCTAGCGGCTCGCGCGTGACAATGGTGCCATAAAGCGGCCCTGCGGCGCGTGTGTAACAGTACCTGAACCGTACTACATGCGTATATGGGTACTCGAGTGTATTAAATCAAGCGACTTCCGTGCTTGCGCACCTGCTACTGTGAGAATTATTCTCATGGGTAATCCTACACCATGCATGGTTACTGCGACCTGTCACTCGTCAAGTGCAACGCACACATTACGCGCGTTAGCGCGCTGTGACCCTCTTGTGTGCTCGAAAGTTCTCGAGGACGAATTTAATGACGCTTAGTTCGGATGTTTGCTTTCTGTGTATAGTAACGAGCCTACAAGCCAGATCGAGAAAGTGATTGTCATCCGTTTAACGCCTGTGTAGCTACGAGCTTGCGCTTGGTTCTCCGAGACTTAACTTAATATTAGTTAGTGATGTGAGATCGCAAGAGCGTACTCGACGCAGCGCGCTGATCGACGCGCGTTACGTGGATTATTTCGCAAAAAAGGGCCAATAATACGGGGAATGAAGTAGAATATTACGAAATTTTAGGAATTTCAAAAACGTTTGATCAAATAAAAAATTCACTCCATACAATGCTAAGAGTGGAATTTTCAAAATTTTGTTCCACTATGCCTAATGTAATACGTTGTTTTAAATGCCGAGAGCATGAAGTCACAACTGGGCAGTGGACGACCTTAACCTTCTGCAATGCATGTTTTCCGCGGCAAGTGTCAAATGGCACCGTTTAGCGGTAGGCACACAGAATAGTTGTTTATTCAATTATCGCGGCTCGGAGCGACGATAATTCGCGCGAATGAGAGCTACCTATATACTGTATATATACTGCCTTGGCTCGTACGAGGCTCAGGCAGAACAGAAAGCCGACACTTGTACTTTCTTTCTCGGTTTCGATTCGAGAGTAAGTATGTAAGTATTAGGTATAGCGTAAGTACATACGAGGCTCGATTTTCCGCGACTGCATCAGATACATAATAAAATATGACGTACACGCGAGTAGGCTACGTGTCTCTGATTTATAACGGACGTTTTTCTTTGAGGCTGCATTATCATCATATTATTACACATAACGGTAGAATGAAATTACGGCCTGCTAATGCGTTTGCATTAGAATGAGGCCCCAATGATTTTTGCGAGAGATTTACACACGCGCTGACTCTATACAAGGCTCTGTTATATAGCTCGGCGATTCTCAGCTCGATAAAGTCGTACGGGCTACATAAGGCTGATTTATAGCGGACGACAAGTTTAATTGTACGTGCGTGCGCGCGTACATCATTATAATTATCGTGTTACACGCGCGGCGTGCCTTATATTGAGGTCGAGTTTCCGCGAACCTCCTCTGATTGTAATAACAATCGCGTCTTGTCTTCTCGTTAATAATTATTGCATTACATGACAATGCACGGACTAGTACGGTCTTGCTCTTGTGTGCCCGTGGTCTCTTATATAGTAAACCAAAGGATCTAAAACGAATTTTAAGGCCCAAAATATCAATTTGTCAATTTGTTAATGAAAATTGTTAGCAAATGGAAAAATTTGTAAATCACCTTGGTTTACCGTGTTCAGGAGTCTAGACGCATCGAATAAAAAAAAAGTCTATGGACCTCGATCGGCACATATTCTATGAGCAAATCCGTACAATAGACTCGCTCGATTTAAGCTTTGCCTACATTTTACCAACACTTGCGTGTATCCACACCCATGGATCAATTGTGAAATGTAGAGACCGAGTCCTCGAGCTATCTCTCGAGCAATCCCAAGCTCAAAGCTAACGGTGCTGCCAACTATCACAGGTAGCAGCCCCATCCTTTACGAGCGTCACGTCTGCCGAGTCAAGTCGAGTGCATACACAGGACTGCCGGAACAGACGACATCTCCATCGTCCCCCATATGTCCCAAACGCTCCTCCGAGTCTCCAGCAGATGCGCATCCTCCTGCTCCTCGAAAGAGCGACACGTGTGCTTGGACGAAGAAAAAACAAAAAAAAAAGCTAAGCCCCACTTGCAGCCACTTCCCGTCCCACGGATGACGCAGACCAGAAACGACAGCTGTTCGAGAGCGACGAGTGACCCTCCTCGCCTGCAGCAGTCGTCTTGTAAGGATTCGCACTATACTCTGGTTCGGCGTATGTTCTCCTCCTCCCCTCTCCTCTTCTCGCTTCGGCTCGGGCTCGCGGCAATCGCGGCACCAGACGAGCTTCTGTTCTACACTGTGGCCTTGATTCGCGAATGGCGCGGTTATGATCGCACGTGCCGTCAGAAAAGAGGCTTTGGGTAAGGTGACGCGATGTGCGAGAGGGAGTGGAACAGGGGCATTTGGCTGTCTTTCTTATTTATTATTCCCTTTGTCCCTATCTGCGTCCCTTTACATAGCTCTGCAAGCAGGAAGCGTAGCAAACAAGACGGGGAAGAATAAGAAGACATAATGAGCTGGTTCACAATAATAGAACGACTAGAGAAGGATACCCTGCGGGGAGTAGCAGACACGCGCAAAACTAGCAAGTTTTCTAATAAGGCTGCTGAGGAATTTGTCGAAAAACAGATGACAAGGATCAAGCAGGATGCCGTTTGCGCCAGGTTTGGCACAGCAGAACAAAACAAGTAATCCTGCAAGTGTTCTACGTAAAACCTATGCGGTAACTGTCCAATCTACTAAGAAAGATTCACCAACACCGGAAACAGTTAAACAAGCACTCAAGACAGCGATTAATCCGGTAAAAGAAAAGCTCCGCATAAACAACGTGCGCAAAACAAGAGCGGGGAAGGTCGTCATTGAGGCAGATTGGGTGAAGGAGCTCCAGAAGATCGTAGATAGCTCAGCCTTGTGATCAAGAGGCATTGAAGCGTCACATTTGCAGAAAAAGCAGCTGTCGCTTATAATCTACGATGTTCCGAGAGACATAACGCAGTAAGAGCTGCCAAGAACAATTCTGGCGCAGAACTCTGAGCTGCTTGACGGTTCCTTTGAGTTCGAGAAGTGATTTAAACCCAGGTTCAAGACAGGGAAGAAGGACTTGGACACTGTGCACTGGGTGGTCGAAGTATCACCAGCACTACGCAGTAAAATCATGGAAAGCAAAGCACTGTACATAGGATGGCGCAGATGCAAGGTTAATGACTTCTGCAGCATTACTGCACGGAGAGAGCTCTGAAGCTACTGTTGCACGGTACGCGTCATACAACGCTAGCTCGGTCGGGCACATACTATAGTTGCTACAGTCCGTACTGCATTTGCTCCTGCGCCGACCCATCGTGGTATGACGCGTACCGTGCAACAATTGCTTCAGAGATCTCTCCGTGTAGGTGTTATAACTGCCAGGGCCTTGGGCACTTAGCCAAATTCTGCATTTCTGAAGGAAGCACATGTGGTCATTGCGCAGAGGAGGGACATAAGCTCTCAGAATACTAAAGCAGGAACAAACCTGCGACCTGTGCCCTGTGTAAGAGGCAGAACCAGCCCAGTAGACATGCACCCAACGATAAATGCCCGTCGTACATAGCTGCGGTAAAGCGGCTCACGCAACAGACCGACTATAGTTCCGGCAAATCTGCCTGGCCAACTCTGTACATACACCAAGGGAAACCGGGACGTTGATGTGACGCTCATTGGGCACGCTCTGGAAGACAAAATCGTCGACTGGTGGCTGCTGGAGTCGGCGACGTCCAGTGACCACAGAGAGATTGCGTTCGATCTGGCTTGTGGTGGAATCTCTGCACCGCCTCTGCTGCAGAAGCGATACAATGTGGCAAAGGCCGACTGGCAAGCATACAGAGAAGGCCTGAACAACAGGTCTCAGCAGTTACATAACAGAGAACTAAGCGACGCCACGGACCTTGAAAGATTTGCGCGCGATATTATCTCCGTCATGACACAAGTCTGCCACAAGAGGAAGCATACCAAAGAAGAAGGCTTACACGAAGTTGGTCCCCTGGTGGTCGCCCGACCTAACAGCCTTAAAAAGGCGCCTATACGAAGAGCGACGCATCTCGCAAGAAGTCAGAGGTGAGCTTGCCAGGGCCAAGGCGCAGAGAGGTCTCCGTCTTATCAAAAGTGACTATAAAAGAGCCGTAGCTGCAGCTAGGAAGAGCAGCGTGCAGCAATACGTCGATAGCCATGGAAATGTGGAATATGGGCATATTTACAAAGTTTCGAGTGAAAATGTCATGCCAGCAACGGCTATTTCCAATGTCATGAGGAACAGCACCCATGAAAAGGGATTGGATAGAAACTGCCAATGCGATACTTAATGGTCTGTTCAATGGAGTGCCAGGCCGGATCCCTGGGCCTGCCGAACTGGAGTATCTGCAGTCAAATTAGGCACCCTTGTGGACCGAGGGTGAGGTGAAAAAGGCTGTAAAGTCACTACGAAATCGCAAGGCACCTGGCAGAGATCTCATCGAAGTGGAAATGCTGAAGTGCGCGGCAGGGACTGGACTGCTTGGTCCACTTACCAGCCTCTGTAATGGCTGCAAAACACTTGGCGTCTTTCCCGCAGCCTGGAAGGAGGGTATCGTCAGAGTCCTGCTGAAGGGACTGGAGAAGGACCCAACAGAGGTAAAGTCATATAGACCCATATGTCTACTGTCAGTGCTGAGCAAAGCACTAGAAAAATTAATAAGGAGTAGAGCCACCCAGCAACTTTCACATGCGGAATACACTTCCAAGCGACAATTCGGATTTACGGCCGGCCGTGGCACTAAGAATGCCATTGTGGAGGTGCGGCGTATGGTGGACGAAAGTAACAAAAACATGGTATTTGCACTGCTGTTTGACATAAGTGGCGCATTTGATAACTTGCAGTGGACCAAGGTTATGGAACAATTGCGCAAATGAGACTGCGCAGCAAACTTGTACAAGCTGATTGGCAGCTACCTGGCAGAGAGGAAAGTTACCCTAATGGAAAATCATAGGTCGGTAACGAAAGAAGTACACCGTGTATGTCCGCAGGGGTCCATATTGGGACCAGCGTTGTGGAATGTGTGCATGGACGAGCTGCTGCTGCGCCTTGAGCACAGTGGCTGCAAAGTAGCAGCATATGCTGACGACATCATAGTCCTGGTTGAGGGAAACAGCAGAAGAGAGGTGGAAAGACAAGGACAAGCTTTTACGGACCTAATAACTGAATGGGCAGCTGAACAAGAGCTTGAAATTTCTAGGACCAAGGCAGAGATGATAATGCTGAAGGACAAAGGAACTGGAAGACAGGCAGGAAAGGTGACAGCCTCAGACTCCCGAGGGACTCATAAAAGGGTCCAGGGAAGGATGGGCTGCAGCACGGGTAGTCTTGTTAAGACGGGTAAGGGAGGCAAACGCCCACCCATAATAAAGCTAGGAGATACTACGATAAAATACAAGGACGAGGTTCGATACTTGGGGGTCACAATTGAGACGAGGTTTAAGTTTAACAAACATTTGGAAAATGTCGGCGCAAAAGCGAAAAGAGTATTTGAAAAAGTCCGTAGAGTTTCCAGACACAACTGGGGACTAAAGTACATAACGCTGTCAAAGCTGTACAACGCGGTCTTTCTCATCATATTTACATACGCAGTGGGTGCCTGGGGAGGTGTGTTGAGAAACGAGACAGCTGCAACAGATATGCAAAGATACCAACGCCACGCGCTGATTGTAATGGCCAGAGCCTACAGAATGACCTCAACTGCAGCTCTCCAGGTACTGGCAGGACAAAAACGCCTGGACATAGAGGCGAAGGAGCGTTATTACAAGTATACATTTCGGAAGAAACAGCGATTTACGCCTAGGACGCTTAGGTATAATGGAGAATGAAGAGCACAGGATGTGAATAAAACACTGGAGGAAGAAATCATAAAAACCTGGCAGGAAAGGTGGACTGAGTCAACGAAGGGATCTGTCACTAAGACCTTACCAGACATTAAGCAGAGACTTGAGATGAAGTGGTTAAGACCAGACCACCAAACATCACAATTCCTTACAGGCCATGGAGATTTTGCAGCAAAATTGAGTAGTCTAAATCTTGTGGAGGACTCTAGGTGTGCATGCGGGGAGGAAGAGACTAGCTCTCACTTACTTTTTGCATGTAACTACTTCCATGAAGAAGGAAAAAGACTAAGAGACGAAGCTCTACTTCAAGAAGACCCGGAACTATTTTGTGTGAGCTCGGAAAGATGTTTTGACATCTTTCGAGAGGTCTGTACCAGAATATTGCCCAAGAAAAAGAACGAGGAATAGAAACTACTACCATCATTAAGAAGACAGGAAGAATCAAGAGGAGGGAAGAAAGGAACAAGAAAGAAGAAGAGAAGGCATCATAAAGAAGAAAGAAGATAAAAGAAAAGACAAAAATAAGAAGAAGCCTATTGTTAAGTATTAATTTTTTCAGTCTGTAACAGTTCTGTTCTATATACTAACAAGTAAATGTATCGTTTTGTCCCATATGCACTATACGTTAGAGAGAGAATAGACTGATCACGGCTCGAGCTGTGTAGCAGCCGCTGACTTGCCTCCACGTGGCTCCCCGCGGACAACGAACGCGTGCTGGACCTCTATTGGGCCAGTGCGCGGACGGCTAAGCAGTCAGTTCCCTGAAGTGGGTCACCACACTGAGCGCCCGATTTCTTACAATCAAAGAAAATTTCTTCACCCTCGTTCCGTTAAATATTTTCTTTCAATTAAAACAAAATTTATTCGTACGAAAAAATATTTCTTATTATTAAATGATAAATTCGAAATTAAAAAAATTAAATTTGAATTTAATGAAATGTTTATTCCAATCAACTTAAATTTTTTTAATTTGAAGAAAATATTTAACGGAACGAGGGTGAAGAAATTTTCTTTGATTGTAAGAAATCGGGCGCTCAGTGCAGGGAGAGCCGACCCCGTGTGAGATTAGACATCGAAATCCTTCTCAGCGGGGGGTTTTTCCAAGCTCATTCCGATCTTGCACTGCTTTCGCCAAATCGTAGAAACATGCGGGTATGGGAGAAGACTCCTCAGGTACGGTTTCTGATCGGGTACCGCAGCCGCAACTCCAACAACTAGCGAGCGCCATAATCAAGTATCTTTCTTATTTTTGATTCCCTCTGTCCCTATCTGCGATTTAGCGGATCCAGATAGGCGCAGCCGGTCATACGTCCTTGTCGTGGGCATCGGGCAACGGCGTAAGGAGAGTCCAATACAGGACCTCACGGCGGCAAAGGAACCGGTTAAGCAAAACGCTCCAGGTTGAGCGTGTCGATGCAGAGCATGACATCGCTCGAGCACGTGTCACTGTCGTAAGGCGCACGGGTTAAAAGAAAAAGGAATGAGTTCAAGCAAATTAGTAGTGAAAGATTTATTGATGGAAGTATGGGTGTCTCGGCGTCTGTGCGTCGAGCAGCAGGTGATCATGTCATTGAAAGCAACATGGCAGCATGAAGGAGCAAAAGCATTATTTAATACCAGGGCAGAGAACAGAAATGCGCGTGACACGATTTGTCTTGCTTAGAAGTCTCAGACATAGAGCAATGAGCGTGGAATAACTTGGTAAAAACAATGTGATCCCCGAAGTAATGCGTGTTGCAGAACTCTGACAGAAGGATAGAAAGAAAGCTACAAGGGCCAAAATAATTAGTCGAAGCCGAAGATAAGCCCGAGCAGGAAATGAAGTAAGGATCTGACCAGTCCCTGATCAGGCTATCCTTTTTAATGATCAGTAACTGATCAGGCTTGTAACGCATTATCTGAT
>JAPYYV010012741.1:0-10163 GCA_030522625.1 Copidosoma aretas | reverse complement strand
AATCAATTTAAGTCTCCTCAAGAATGTTCAATAATTCTTAAGTGTTATTAAATCTTAATTTATTGTCTACACTTCATTAAACTACATTGTTTGGATGTAGAGAACTTTTGACAGTCCTTGACTGTGGATGGCGCCACCTCCGATTCGGCGCATAGCGAATAGGGGCAAGTTATTGATATCACAAGATTTTTAGTGAAAATTCTTTTATAGTCTTTTCACAGTTAGTGTGCCGTGTGCCGTGTGCCGTGTGATTTGTTTATTTATCAATCTGTCCTTGACTATCTCACTGAATTTATATTTGTGTCCCTCTCTTACACGGCACACACGGTACACGAAAGGCGCAGAGTTTTGATAAAAAGTTACGCTCAAGTGACGATTTCTTCTCGTGAAACTTTTATAACAGAAACGAATTAAATAAATTTAGTCTTACAATAAAAATTTTTTGACATCCCTAGCCATACAGTTCGTTGTCAATGCGTCATCTACTAGCTTATAAACCAATGCATGTACGACCTGCAAGCCTCATTTCACAACAGGTACTTTTTTACGTTGTACTTCCGTTTCTGAATGGTTTAGTGCAGTGCCAGGCAGTATCGTTCTGAGATAGACTGTAAGTTTTATTTCCTGCTTTCAGCCGCTGCTGTGTGTCCCTCTCAATCTCAGAGCAGCTCATGTAAACAAACTCCTCAATAGTCATAACCTTTTTTTTGCTGGCTCATAAGAGATATACTAACATAAAGAATGAAGATTATAACAAATAGTGTAGGAGATTCGAAAATAAGGTCAGAATAAGTGTATTGTCTTAACCAGTGTTTTTATCTTTTCAGTTGTCCGTTGGTTCGGTCGGTTGTATACCTATTTGTGTTAGTGCATATTTGTCACGGCAGACGATTGATTATACTTGGCTTAAGATTGAGATTTGAGTAGAGTTGAGAAAAATGACAAACTTCTGAGTTACGACTGCCGTGTGTACGTATGTACGTACACAAGATTTTCGTCGGTTGTTGGTACATGATACTATATATAATATATGTATACGTGTCTTATGCATGCACAAGTGGGAGATCGGGAGTCGCACTAGTCGATTGAGCGTGAGATTTGCGATTTTGCGTACAAGATTTCAATGCTTCTTTATTTGAACATCGTTAATTAATGATTACTTTCATATATTTATTAAATGACTATCACTATACGCGTGGAAAGAACTTTAGGGCTGGGTACGTCAAGAAGTCGTACATGCACTATGGGATTAAAGTAGGCTACTCAACGGGCGTATACAGTCTACTCAAACCCCTAGGTGCGTAATATACTATTCTTCGTATTTTAGTGTATATTAAGTTTATATTGTAAATGTACAAATTAGTCAATTATAGAATATTCAAAACAACAAATTGTATTTTTTTTTTTAGATAAATCATGTTGTCTACTTTGAATTATTCCGAAGAAAAATGTGCAAAATGTGGCATCCATGCAAACAATACAATTGGGCCTAGTAAATTCATCGACAATAGTTTGTGTGTTACAAGTTCTATTTACGTTACACGCTCACTGTGTCAGAAAACAAAACAAGTGAGCTTCAAAATTTACCGTATATTGCAGAACAGCAATCACAAAGCCATGAATTGCTAAGTTGAACGCCAGACTCAGAATTATCCTTTGGTTCAGTTGTTAAATATAAGATTGAGGTAAATCTGAAATAGATTACGTCGAGCTACCTTTTCAAAGGCCTGTTTCTACCAACGAATATTTTTCTTATGCGCCAAACGCTCTGGTTACATAATTGTTCTTTTTGAAGCAAGAAAACAAGTTTTAGCACAAACCCGAATTTTTCTCCGAAAGGTAATTGTTGCTGTCAAAGTCATTTGTTAAAATGGCTTTTGTACGAAGATGCAATTTAGAATATCCGCGTTGTATTTTCCAGCAGTAGAATTAAAATAGAAGAGGTTACAGAAATAATAGATAGGTTAAGTGTTTCATGTGATCGAGAACTTACGGATCAGATAAGCGATTTCACTCTATCGGAAAAAAGTCTATTCACTTTCACATATTCACATTAGGAACAACTTCTAGAATTACGTGAAATGAGGACGTCCTTGAAAAACTCTGAAAAAAGAGCTGTGACACAAGCTATAGTAGTTTTTCTCTTCCAAATGCGTACGGAAAACTCAAATAATTTGATTTCTCCTGTTCTTGGACTTAATCGACTGCAGCAGGTTTCTGATTATTCAGAATCTGTGCTAAAAGCTTTTAAACATGTCCTTTTAACTAGCTTTGGTATACAAAGTTGAAAAAGAAATTTTTTACTTGAAAATACAGCGCCAATCGCAAGAGAATTATATAAAATTTATAATGAATTGGCTTTAGTACGTGACGGTACCTACCTTAGACATCAAGAAAGGAGAAACAATGAATATCAAAGGAAATCTTACTTGTGACAAAAAAAGGTTTCCTTGTGCAAGCCATTCACTATCTGCACTAAGATTGGTTACATAGTGGACATTATAGGGCCTTATTGTGCTACTGAAAATGGTGCGTCGATCATGAAGGAAATAATAAGTGACGTTGAAGGTTTGGTTCAGATATTAAACAAAAGAGACTTGTTTTTCGTTGATAGGGGCTATCGTGACGTAGTGTCATTTTTAGAAGAAAAAGAGTATAAGGTCCTTATGTCTACCCTGAAAGGAACACAAAAAGAACTAACGGCTGCTGAATCAAATACTTCTCGTCGTGTCACACTTATTCGTTGGGTGGTAGAGGCAGTTTACGGTATAATTGGGATGAAATATAAACTACTTCACCAACAGTTTGATAACAAGATTATACCCGATGCAGGACTCTACTGCAGAATAGCTGGGTATCTTGTAAATCAAATTGAAACCGGTGCATTTCTGAATACTCTACAAATGATTAGATTATACCTCTAATCATACGTCAAGAAAAAGAAGAGAATACATCGGCCGTTGAAGCCGAGACTCAAAGGTGGCGCCGGAGGAAAATTCCGTTCAAAAAATTGACACCTAGTGACGTAATGAATTTTCCAGGATTGATCGAAGAAGATCTAAATGTATTTTTTACTGGTACCTACCAATTTCAACATGCTGTGTAATATCCAGCAGAAATAATGATTGATTAAAAAGAAATAGACATGAATTATTAAATCAGGTCCAATCTCACCATATTTCCAAAAAAACTTACAATTGTTACATTCATTACAAGCCAAATACAATTGGATATAGTGGCATTCTTCGATACTGCTGTTAATGTGCCAATGGCTTGAGAACGATAGGATATTGTTCTAACGTCGCTGAAATAATATACTATTTATGGCATGGTCGATATAAATCAAAAGTTTTAAGACCTGCAGAAAAATTAACAAAAATTTTTGTATTCGAAGATGTATCACCAACTGTTAGTAAAGACAGTGATGATGATTAAAATTAAATTTGCTTGAGTGACTTATTTAGTGTGACGTCATATAAACAGTGTTTGAATGATAGTAAAAGTTTTGGAAGAAAGATAAGTTTGACAAATAATAATTTTTCTTGCTGTATACATTTTTATAATAAGAATAATCATCTCACAACATTAAATAATATTTTAAATTAAAACTACATTGAAATTAAATAAATAAATTTCAAAACTTTTACACTCTAATATTGCCTGTATCTCTTTGCTCATTTTATATTGTACAATACTGTAAAATAAAGTTAAAATTGTATGACAAATTTAATTTTCTCACTCTGTTTATATCTATTTTCAATGGTCGCAAAAATTAGGTATTCTGTTAAAACTTGTGGAGCCAGTAAGTGAAATAAAGAAATTGAATACTACAGCATAAAAATACTTTTAGGAATTTTGTGATCGACATTTTAATTAGCTTACGTTCTACTGTCCCTAAGGTCTTGTAAGTATAGGATGACCTTCCATTCTTAAAGGTGGTGGATGAAGAAAGCAATCAGAAAGTTTCGACCAACGATGATTATTCTAAAAAATTGTAATTTTTCTAAGTGCCGAAATCGGCTGTATTATACGTGGAAATAACATTATTGTGGCGTTGTCTCACGTTCCATTGATTCTGAAAGTCTGCCCAATATTTGAAATACTTCTTAGGTAAATGAAAAGAAAAAAAAATTATTTTAATAGGTTAAAAACCTTTTAGTTGCCCATTAGGCCAAGGAAAAGCGTCAAAATATTGAAAAATGCACTTTTTAATTTTTTTTACCACGTTCCACCAATTTTAAAAGTCTGAAAAAATTAAGGACAAATCAGTAATCAAAAATATACAGTGTACATTTTTTTCGGGATATCGATATTTTTTTCTATTGAATTTTTAAAATTTAAATTGCTTATGAAAAATTTCAACGAGTGCTGCGAAATTCAAAAACAATACCATCTTGTAGTGCTTGGAAAAAACTTTAATTTAAAAAAAAGCAAGTTTAATTTAATGCTAGTATAACCAAGATATGGTTAGGTTTGCATCTTTGGGGCTAAAAATTTACACAGATCATTCGTTTTTTATGCTAAATATAGTAGTATTTTTTTCATTGTCATTCTTCCAAAGGCACTTTTTACCATCTTATACGGCTAGGCACTTTCGGAGAACCGCACTTCCATAGTTAAATTTACATGCTACCATAAAAAATAGCTTAATTTGGGGAAAATAACTTAATGTGGCAACCCTGGATTGACACTGTTAAAAAAAATTGTCTAAATCTAACAAATAAGTTTGATCCTGTGGTCTACCTTTATTATGTGTAGTGCTGTGCAATACTTAATATAATTTAATCTTAACCAGTAATTTGAAGCAAGAAAAAAAAATTCAAACTATAAATTTAAACATTAGATAACAATTAATTAGATTGACTTTCTATTTCAGTCAAATATGCTGCATCAAGACGTACATAAATCTTACTATACATGCAGTCAATCTTGCATACATCCGCACAGCGATCTGAAAAGTGATACACTGACTAATCATGGTACCAGCACCACAATATTCAGCCCTAGCCCTATGATCAGTTATTATATCCCTTCTAAGATCCTTTAATACAAACATTTGTAAAATCATACACAGAAAAACTAAAATAAACACATATGTTGATACATACATAAAAATATACATACATTTATTCGTTACCAAATGAATAGCTACAAACACATATATTCAGGCAATCATGCATACAAGCATACATTTATCATACATAGGTAGAATCATTCGTACATGTGTACGTACCTACGTTTGGGCAGACATCCAGACGTACATATTGACACAGAAAAATATTTGGCTGGCAGAGAGCGTATGGCAATTGTTGCAGGAAATTAAAATGGGTCAATCATCAGGCGTGCTTATTTTACATCTTTACAACACACGTTTTGTGATGGAGGAAGCCCAAAAGTATATAATGCTGTGATCGCAAGGATATAAGAATAATAGCTTGAAGTTAGCACACACGATATGCAAGTACGATACCCTACGCTGTACTTATGTATATTGTATACATAGACGACTTATTTATGTAGATATACTTATGCACAGTAATGATGCCATTATTTTGAAGGCACAGCTGTGCCACAATTTTCGCGATGATGTCTCATTCGGAAAGCTTTCTCGGCAACGGCTGCAATGTAGTATGAAATTTATAGTTACAACGACTGCATAGCAGCAAGCTGGACGTCTACGTCAGTAGGCAGTATAGCAGTATACATCACGATCATAAAACTGTAGGACTAAACAAGGCTTTCCTTGACCTTGCGTGGCAGTAATCGCCGTACTGTGCGCTTTCTTATGTAGTAGTTGATCATATACTATTAGGGTTTCACCCCTGCAGGCTCCACGTGCAAACCCTTGTATTTTAACATTTGTATTTTTATATCTAAATATGCAACATAATTACTTATTCTCCAATACATATATGCGTACAAACGTAGATAACAAAATTAATACATAAACATTCGCTTGGAAATAAAAAAAATATAGTGAATACACGGAATAAGTTCATAGTCTTAGCAAATAATCCCCACATCATTTTTTAATCATTTTTTCTATTTTGTCTACTTTTTTTTCAAACGCAAGTCTCTACTCTGCATGTTTGACCTAATATTATCAATAAATTATAGAGAAATATTTTTAATTAAACTGTTTAATACAGCTTCTTTTCTTAATCCTCAAACTGCGTTGACTGCCTTATGCAGTGTTGTTTTTTCTTCATTCCACAAAAAGCTATTTTCTGTTGAGAAACACACCCTTCGGTCTAGATACTCGCTTAAAACTTCCAATACCTTGCCTTTTATTTAAACAGTTCTGTTTCTATCCGTTCTAAATTCCTAATAATCAAGATTTTCTTTTTTTTCATGTTTGCTTTCAGTCTATTTTCCGTACCATATTCATTTAAGTTGATCAACATTTTTTTTTTTTTCAGAATGCTACAGTCTGAGACAACATCATCACAAAATTCAGGGCAGTAAATTATTAGTTGGCCTACCGTAATACCTCTTGGATTATTCTAAATTTGCTCATTGCTTATATTTTCTATAAATAACCTTAGGTGTACCCTGCTCTATGGTTGTCCTTTTATTACGTATTTTACTATTTTAAAAAAATGTGTCAGCCCTTAGCCCATAGAAACCTATTTTTTTGTTCATTTATAGATAATTTTTAACATTTTCGTCATTCTATACGTATTTAAAGTCTTTCCATTTGCACCCAGAATTCTTCGCTACTGATCGTATTAAATGCTGTTTTGAAGTCCAAGAATACAGCATATGATTTACTGCCCGTTTCCTTTAGCATATTTTCATGAAAACTGTTAGTACAAAATACGGTCCCTTGGTATTCTTTTTACTATAAATTTAGCCCGACTTTCGTTTAATATTGGGTTGATTTGAAAAATATTTCCCCACAATTCCATCATCTCCTTCGACATTTCCGTTTTTTATATTACCTTGGCTTTTTCACTTGAATGCTCGATACATCCTTGTCAAAATCCTATCAGATTTTGCTGTTGATTCCTGTACCCGAATATTCGTTTTTATAGAACATGTCTCAATATTGTCTTTCAACACATTGCAAAAATTAGTTTTTCATGCATTCTGGTCTGTTTTTATCTATTTTTTTTTCGGTTTAAATTTTCCTAAGTTTTAAAATCTTATCTCAATTTTATTTTGCTCAACCAAGCTTGGTTTTTTTCATAATTGTTAAACTTTGTTATTTCGAATAATTTTTTAACCTTCCATTTTGTCTTTAATCCAATTTTCATACTCATTTTTGTATTTTTTTACGATTCATTAGGATTGTGTACAATCATTTTTCTCTCTTAATTATTCTAAAATGTTTCATACCAATTTTGCAATCATTATTCTCTTCTGATCTGACAATTTTCAGTTCGACTGCTACTTGTCCACTTATATAAGGTAAATCATCTAATTTATCTTTAATGTATGTATTACCTTTGTTAATTATTTAATCCAAACATTTTCCTCCTATCTCTTTTACTCTTTTATCGTACTTACATTTTCCACTTACTCTCCATGTACTTATTATCTTATAATATTCTGCTTTAATTTCTTCCTACCTTTTTCGTACAATATTACCTGCGATTACAAGGTCATCAGTAGATGATTAGACTAATTTCTGTTAACCACTTTTACAGTTTTAACGGCACCACAGTCCTCAATCTGTACCTCTAATACAAAGTAAGGCGGATCTCTTGCCTTCTTCTACATAAGCTATCTACCCCTCCTAATAACCCCTTTAATACCAATTTTTTATTACTAATCTTATATTTTAGCACTATTTAACAGTTCTTTGCCTTCACTGTTTCGATCTGTATCCTCTAACTTTCTTTGGCTACAATTATTAGTGTGTTTTTTTGTTTGCTCTTATTCTATCCTATAATTTTAATCGCCCACTATTATAACTATGTCTTCGCCTTTTACTCCTACTTTCAAGTGACTTTTTTGTTTTACTAAAATTCTATCTAATTTTGATAAATCATACGAGCTGAGACTGCATATACAATTTTACAATATTTAACGAATAGAATACATTTTGGTTCTATGAATTAAATGATTTCAATCAAATCATGCGCTTTTTACATTTTGTGTAGTCCCCGAAGAATTGTCTATGCTCCAGAGTTTCCTAATATTATAAAATTATTATGTGAATACTAAGAGATATATTTTTCTATCCATATCTTATTTCACTATAAATTTGTTTACTTAATCATATTTTTAAAGAAATTTTAACGGAGAAATATAAATAGAACCCAATTATAGATGTCAATGAATGATAAAAGTGCTGAGGGAAAGCTGAGTTACAGTTGAAAGAAAGCTGCGGGCGATGAACGAAGGAGAATGAGGTGGAGTCAGCGGTAAGCTAAGTGGGGGAAGCTAACAAAAATTTTATTTGTTTGAAGATTACTCTAAAACGAGAGTAACACCTTTTTAATCCAATAAAACAATGGTATATGAGAGCATGACTCTTTACTGTAATATTAATTAAAAACGGATCATAGTACGATATTTCAGTGCCTCACTCACACCCTCATCAGGGATACTAACATACGCTTGCAGGCACGCGCAAAAACCGTACAGGCACTAACTACTTAATTATAGGAAGAGAGTGTTATAGTTGAAAGATTTAGATATTATTTTGCATTTGTTCAATAAATGTCATGTTACATGACTCACGTACGGTCACCTTAAGGGATCTATATGGTGACCATATGGCTACGATACACTGTCCATGGACGCTCACGATCACATGTCTAAAAATCTTCATGTACGGTGCCAGACATGATCCAGCTGACTTGTGTACGGCACCAGAGATGGTCCATACATGTGCTGTAAGATACATTCTAATCATGTTGTAGTCTTTAAATGTTAATGATATTTACAGTGTATTTTTTATGATAAACTTTTTTTTAGACTTTTCTTATTTAACTGCAACATATCTAAGTAACTTATTGCATCAAATTGATTTGTCAATTAAAAAAAAAAAAATAACTATTATAAAAATTGCAGCTACTTTACGATGAATCTTAAACTATTTTCCATTTGTTAAGACAAATTTAGATAATATAGACTATTTGGCTACAATTTAAGAAGTATTTTGCAAGGATATAAAACGAAGTCAAGACAATTCATCGGCCAACTTGAGTCATTTTCGCGATATGTTCTAAGTTTGGGTACTATACGAATTTCTTACTGTACAGGTAGCATAACCACTCTATGCACACTATTAATCACACGCTCTATACATACACTGTCCAGCATTTCAGATGTGGAGGGTCTCCTAGCGTATGGTAACCAGTTATTTAAAGCATTTTAGATATATATCGTATGCGAGCGTTTAGCAGCCGATGAGCTTATTTCTGTTCAGGATACGACATGAGTAAGCGGATGGTACGGCAATTACCGATGCACAGAGTTGTGGGGAGTCTTGTTTGATGCTTATGTCTTCTAATCGTGATATTCCAGCAAATTCTGACTGACCTTTGTTCATCACGTGTTTATAAGTACGAGAGATGCCTCTTGGCCGTAGCAGACCTTCTGCTTTACTGCTTACAAACATATAGCTCGTTGCTTTGCAGTTGCTGATTAACGGGTGTTTTAATTTAATATAGAGGTATATAATTATGAAAATCTTGATAAGCCATGTTAAAGTTTTTTTGTAAATTTGGTTATTGTATATGAAACAATTTAATTTTCATAAATCTTGTTAATTAACACCTATAAATAAAAATGTTAAAGAATTGCCGGTAATAAGACAAAAAAACCAGCGTATCACACTGCATGTTGTAATAATCAAATAAATTAAGAGAAAACATCACTCAAATATGCCTAAAATCTTAAAACTTTAATTGCTTAACTAGAGATGATTGTTAGACGATTAGCTGCTTCTTATTATTAAACTTTATTTTACTTCCAACGCGAAGTTGGAAAGTTGTGGTCTGGGTCGTTTGCTCCTTTACAGGCTGCAGGACTAGTAGTTGTCAAATTATTTCTGTTCATATATTGACAGAGAGACAAAGAGAAAGAGAAAGACGGCATCTGAATTAAATGTATATTAGGGTGGACGTTAATTTTTTTTTTTTAATATTTTGATGAGTGCCGGGTCTAAATCTCTTCAATGCAACTAAAAACTCGTGCACAAAAAATTTCAG
>JAPYYV010012740.1:0-12486 GCA_030522625.1 Copidosoma aretas | reverse complement strand
ACAAGTGGCTTAATCGTCTTATAAACCTTCAAATCGCATTGATTTAGTGCACGAAAAATGTTTTTTTTCCTCATCGGAACTTGTATTTTGTTTCGCTACGGGGACGTGTAATTTGTCGTAACTATAGGACTTGTAATTTTTGACTATTACAATTGCGCAAAAATTTACTTGAAAGAGTGTCTTCATCGTCTCAGAATCTTTAAAACTCATGAATTTTACTGCCCGTAAAATGTATTTTTTCCTCATCGGAACTTGTATTTGTTTTCGCTACTGGGACTTTTATTCTTCCGCAAATATATGACTTGTAATCTTTATCTCCTACAATTGCGAAAAAATCTACTTAAACAATTGTCTGAATCGTCTTAGAAACCTCTAAAACGCATAGTTTTACTGGCTAAAGATATATTTGTTCCTCATAGGAACTTGGTTTTTTTTTTTCGCTGGTGGGACTTGTATTTTCCTGACTATGGAACTTGTAATTTTTGACTTTGAACATAACGAAAAAATCTATTTGGACGAGTTTCTTAATCGTATTAAAAATCTTTAAATCCCATGATTTCTCTGACCAAATAGTTTATATTTTTCCCATCGAGACTTGTAATTTTTTTCGCTACTGGGACTTGTAATTTTTCGTGACTATGAAAAATGTAATTTTTTACTTTGATAATCGCAAAAAAATCTACTTTGTCAAGTGTCTTAATCGTCTCAGAAACCGTTGAAACGCAAGATTTCACTGCCAGAAAAATGACTTTTTTTTTCATCGGTACTTGTATTTTCTTTCGCTACTGGGACTTTTTTATTCGCAAATATGAGACTTGTAATCTTTAACTTCTACAATTGCGAAAAAATCTACATAAACAAGTGTCTCAATCGTTTTAGAAACCTTTAAATCGCATGAATTTAAAGCCCCAAAAAGGTATTTATTCCTTATCAAAACTTGTATATTTTTTCGCTACGAGGACGTGTAATTTTTCCGGACTATAGGACTTGTAATCTTTAAATTCTACAATTGCTAAAAAATCTATTTGGACGAGTTTATAAATCGTATAAGAAACCTTTGAATCGCATGATTCTACTGCCCTAAAAATGTATTTGTTCCTCATCGAATCTTGGTTTCTTTTTTTTGCTACGGGGACGTGTATTTTGTCGTAACTATGAGACTTGTAATTTTTGACTATTACAATTGCGCAATAATTTACTTGAAAGAGTGTCTTAATCGTCTCAAAAACCTTTGAAACGCAAGATTTCACTGCCAGAAAAATAAATTTTTTTCTCATTGGAACTTGAATTTTTTTTCGCTACTGGGACTTGTTATTTTTCATGATTATTAGACTAGTAATTTTTGACTTTTACAATCGCGAAAGAATCTGCTCAGACAAGTTTCTCAAACGTCTCAATAACCTTTGAAACGCAAGATTTATCTGTCAGAAATAAGTATTTTTTTCTCATTGAAACTTGTATTTTTTTTCGCTACTGGAACTTGTATTTTTTCGTAAATATGGGACTTGTAATCTTTAACATTTTGCAATTGCGTAAAAATCTTCCTAAACAAGTGTTGTAATCGTCTTAGAAACTTTTAAAACGCATGATTTTACTGACTAAAAATGTGTTTGTTTCTTATCGCAACTTGGTTTTCTTTTTCGCTTGTGGGACTTGGTTTTTCCTGACTATGGAAGTTGTAATTTTATACTTTAACAATAGCGAAAACATCTGCTTGTTTAAGTTTCTCAATTGTCTCATAAACGTGTATATCGCATAAATTTACTGCCCAAAAAATGTCATTTTTCCTCATCTAAACTTGTATTGTTTTTCGCTACAAGGACGTGTAATTTATCGTGACTATGGGACTTGTAATTATTGACTTTTAAAATCGTGAAATAATCTGCTTGGACGAGTGCCACAATTGTCTCAGAAACCGTTGAAACGCAAGATTTCACTGCTAGAAAAATGACTTTTTTTCTCATCGGTACTTGTATTTTTTTCGCTACTGGGACTTTTTTTTTCGCAAATTTGGGACTTTTAA
Organism: Copidosoma aretas; assembly: GCA_030522625.1. Lineage (NCBI taxonomy): Eukaryota > Metazoa > Arthropoda > Insecta > Hymenoptera > Encyrtidae > Copidosoma > Copidosoma aretas. Next base: position 10,463 of record JAPYYV010012740.1, on the reverse strand, counting down.
TCTTTAATTTCTACAATTGCGTAAAAATCAAAATAAACAAGTGTCTCAATCGTTTTAGAAACCTTCAAATCGCATGAATTTACTGCCCCAAAAAGGTGATTTATTCCTTATCGAAACTTGTATATTTTTTTTCGCTACTAGGACTTTTATTTTTTTGCAAATATGGCATTTGTAAATTTTAACTTCTACAATCGCGAGAAAATTTACTTAAACATGTGTCTCAATCATCTTAGAAACCTTTAAAGAGCATGGTTCTACTGCCTAAAAATGTAATTGTTCCTCATCGAAACTTGGTTTTTTAATTTTTGACTTTTAAAATCGCTAAAGAATCTGCTTAGACAAGTGTATTAATCGTCTAAATAACCTTTAAAACGCAAGATTTCACTGCCAGAAAAATGTATTTTTTTCTCATTGGAACTTGTATTTTTTTTCGCTACTGGGACTTATATTTTTCCGTCACAATGAGACTTGTAATTTTCGACGTTGACAATAGCGAGAAAATCTATTTAAACGAGTGTCTTATTCGTCTGAAAAACCTTTGAATCACATGATTTTACTGTCTAAAAAATGTATTTTTTTATCATTAAGACTTGTAATTTTATTCGTTTCTGGGACCTGTAATTTTCTGTGACAATGAGACTTGTAATTTTTAACTTTGACAATAATGTAAAAATCTATTTGGACGAGTTTCTTAATCGTATTAGAAACCTTCAAATCCCATGATTTCTCTGACCAAATAGTGTATATTTTTCTCATCGGAACATGTAATTTTTTTCGCTACTGGGACTTGTAATTTTTGGTGACTATGAGAAATGTAACTTTTTACCTTGATAATCGCAAAAAAAACTACTTAAACGAGTGTCCCAATCGTCTCATAAACCTTTGAATCGCATGATTTTACTGCCCGAAAAATGTATTTTTTCCTCATCGGAACTTGTATTCTTTTTCGCTACTAGGACTTTTATTTATTCGCAAATATGGAACTTGTAGTCTTTAACTTCTACAAATGCCAGAAAATCTACTTAAACATGTGTCAATCGTCTTAGAAACCTCAAAAGAGCATAGTTTTACTGCCTAAACATGTATTTGTTTCTCATCGAAACTTGGTTTTTTTTTTCGCTACAAGGACGTGTAATTTTTCGTGACTATAGAACTTGTAATTTTTGACTTTTAAAATCACGAAAATCTGCTAAGACGAGTGTATTAATCGTCTCAGTAACCTTTCATCCGCAAGATTTCACTGCATGAAAAATGTATTTTTTCCTCATCGGAACTTGTATTTGTTTTCGCTACTGGGACTTTTATTCTTTCGCAAATATGTGACTTGTAATCTTTATCTTCTACAATTGCGAAAAAATCTACTTAAACAATTGTCTGAATCGTCTTAGAAACCTTTAAAGAGCATGGGTTTACTGCCTAAAAATGTATTTGTTCCTCATCGAAACTTGGTTTTGTTTTTTTGCTACAAGGACGTGTAATTTGTCGTAACTATGGGACTTGTAATTTTTGTCTATTACAATTGCGCAAAAATTTACTTGAAAGAGTGTCTCAATCGTCTTAGGAACTTTAAAACTTATGGATTTTACGGCCAGAAAAAGGTATTTTATTCTCATTGGAACTTAGTTTTTTCTCGCTATGGGGCTTCTATGTTTCGTCACTATGGGACTTGTAATTTCTGACGTTTACAATCGCGAAAAAAACTACTTGAACGAGTGTCTCAATCGTTTTAGAAACCTTTGAAACACATAATTTTGGAGCCTAAAAAATGTATTTATTCCATATTGGAACTTGTATTTTTTTACTCTACTGGAACTTGTTATTTTTTGTAACAGTGACACTTGTAATTTCTGACGTTTACAATCGCGAAAAAATCTACTTGAACGAGTGTCTCAATCGTTCTAGAAACCTTTGAAACACATGATTTTGGTGCCTAAAAAATGTATTTTTTCCATATCGGAACTTGTATTTTTTTTTGCCACTGGGACTTGTAATTTTTCGTGACAATGAGACTTGTAATTTTTGACGTTTACAATCGCGAGAAAATAAACTGAAACAAGTATTTCAATCGTCTGAGTAACCTTTTAATCGCATGATTTTTCTGACCGAATAATGTATTTTTTCCCTAATCAGAACTTGTGTTTTTTTCTGCTGTTAGGACTAGTATTTTTTTGTAAATATGGGACTTGTAAGTTTTGACTTTCTTAAATGTCAAACAATTCCCTTAAACGAGTGTCTCAATCATCTTTAAAACCTTTAAAACGCATGATTTCACTGTCTGAAAAATGTATTTTTTTCTTATCGAAACTTGTAATTTTATTTGTTTCTGGGACTTGTAATTTTTCGTGACAATGAGACTTGAAATTCTTAACTTTGACAATCGCAATAAAATCTATTTGGACGAGTTTCTCAATTGCATTAGAAACCTTTGAATTGCATTATTTCACTGCCCGAAAAATGTATTTTTTCTTCATCGGAAGTTGTATTTTTTTTCGCAACTGAAACTTGTATTTTTCCGTGACTACGGGACTTGTAATTTTTGACTTCCACAATCGCGAAAAAAACTACTTATACAAGTGTCTTAATCGTCTCAGAAACCTTTGAAACGCATGATTTCACTGCCCGAAAAATGTATGTTTTTTCCTTATCGGAACTTGTATTTCTTTACGCTACTGGACTTGAAAAGTTTCGTGACTATGAAACTTGAAATTTTTGACGTTAATAATCGCGAGAAAATCTACTTGGACGAGTGTCTTAATCGTCTCATAAACTTTCAAATCACATGATTTTACTGCCTGAAAAATGTATTTTTTCCTCATCGAAACTTGTTTTTGTTTGCTGTTGGGACTTATATTTTTCGTGACTATGGGACTTGTAATTTTTGACGTTCACATCCGCGAAAAAAACTACTTGGACGAGTGTCATAATCATCTCAGAGACCTTTGAAACGCATGATTTCACTGCCCAAAAAATGTATTTTTTCCTTATCGGAATAATTTTTTTTTTTCGCTACTGGAACTTGTATTTTTCTGTGACTACGGGACTTGTATTTTTTGACTTTTACAATCGTGAAAAAAACTACTTAGACAAGTGTCTTAATCGTCTTAATAACCTTGAAACGCAAGATTTTACTGCCAGAAAAATGAATTTTTTTCTTATCGGAACTTGTAATTTTTTTCGCTACTGGGGCTTGTAGATTTTCGTGACAATGAGACTTGTAATTTTTGACGTTGACATTTGCGAGAAAATCTACTCGGACAAGTGTCTTATTCGTCTCAAAAACCTTTGAATCGCATGATTTCTCTGACTGTTAATGTACTTTTTTTTCATTGGAACTTATATTTTTGTTAGCTACTGGGACTTTTATTTTCTCGTGAATATTGAACTTGTGATTTTTGCTCTCACAAATGCAAAAAAATCTACTTAGACGAGTGTCTAAATTGTCTTAGAAACCTTTGAATCGGGTGATTCAATTATTTCAGAAACCTTTAAAACGCATGATTTTACTGCCCGAAAAATGTATTTTTTCCTCATAGGAACTTTGTTTTTTTTGCTGATGGGACTTCTATTTTTCGTGACTATGGAACTTGTAATTTTTGACTTTTACAATCGCGAGAAAATCTACTTGGACGAGTGTTTTAATCGTCTCAGAAACCTTTGAATCGCATGATTTTACTGCCCGAAAATTGTATTTTTTCGTCATCGGAACTTGTATTTTTTTCGCTACTGGGACTTGTAATTTTTTTTTATTTTTTTTTATTAAGGGCGAGGAGGGGAAATCTTTCAAAGACCTTTTCGGTCCTCTGGACCAGAGAAAGTGTAAGATTCACTCAGGCGCCTACCGACTAAAACTAATTTCCTCGTATGGGGTCCATTGCAAAGCATCATGCCCCCCTAGAGGACAAAGGACCTGAGATAGAGGGTAAAGATGGAAATAACTGAGAAATTCGATAAGTTAGCTTGCTATTAAAGGCATAAGAGGAGAGACACCTTTGCAACTAGGGAAGCTCGAGGACGGGACTTGTAATTTTTTGTGACTATGGGACTTGTAATTTTCGACTTTAACAATCGCGAAAAAATCCACTTGGATGAGTATCTCAATCGTCTTAGAAACCTTTGAATCGCATGATTTCACTGACCAAATAATGTATCTTTCACTCATCGGAACTTGTATTTTTTTTCGCTCGTGGGACTTGCAAACAATTTCAAACTATATTTCACAGGTGAGATTTTGAGATGAGAAATCACCTGAGAAGTCACCTGAGGTTGGTGAGCAGGGTACTTATTAGGTATTATAATAATATTTTTAGTTTTGCATCTTTTATGAGTAACAAAATAGAACTTAAAGGTAAATCCATTTACAACATCGAAATTTAAGGAAAAATTTCTCATGTAACTATGGAATACTTTGAAATTAGATGAGAGTAAAGTACCGAAACATGGTTAATTATACATGTATGATGATCAAGAAGCCATTGATCAGATATTAAGTTCAAGTTAAAACATAAATGTAATCAAATAAAATTTAAAAACTTTGAAAGATCTCATGAAACACAATCCTGTTGCTAGAAATTATCAACATTTGCATTAAACTGCAAATGTGGAAAAACTTTCTAATTTCAAAATTTTTTTTTTTGAGAAAAAGTGGTATCAAAAGCATATATACAATAAACCTTTGACAGCAAAATGTGTTATTATGCTGCAAAAAGGGAATAGAATCATTATAATTAGAGAAAAAATTGAATGTTTATTTCTCTGGAATTTATTAAAATATTTTTAATTTAAAAAAAAATATTGGTTCTATCAAAGATAACTTTTTAAAGTTGTTACTTGGTGTAAGTAAAGGAAAGATTGAATGATTTCAAATTTTTAGAATTTGGAAAACAAGAGATGTATGTTCAAAAATATCCAAGTCAGTAGACAATTTTTCAATAAAAAGTGTTATACTTACTTCTCACAATGAATACACATATTTCTGAAATGATAAAATTTGAAATCGAATGAAAGGAAACTTGAAGATATTATAGCATTGATTATGCAACTTACAGATGTGTTGACAAATCCGACGATAATTATCTGACGATTAATATTTATAATTATTTTCCGATGGAAATTCTAAATAGTATTTTTAAGTGTCCACCACCTCATGAACTCATTTTGAAAATTGGAACTATTGTTCTGTTAATAAGAAATCTGCGTATATCTGATGGTTTATGTAATGGTAAAAGATTAGAAATAACAAAATAACTAGAATATAATATTGAAGCTGACATTATAACTTGTGAAAAAATGAGTCAAAGAGTTTTCATACCAAAGATTATATTAAATACTAGAAACACACCTTCGTTACCATTCATTTTATACAAAAAGCAGTTTTTATTAGTTTTAGCTTTTGCTATGACAATAAATAAATCATAAGGTCAAACTTTCTACAGGGTCGCTGTATACTTAAAAAAAACATTGTTCTTCCACGGGCAATTATATGTTGCGTAATCTAGATGCAAAACTTAAGATGGTATTTTTAAACAAATAAAAATGAAAATAATCATAAAGTCAAAAATATTATTTGAAAAGAAATTCTTGAAGAATTGATATACATTATCATTATTATAAAGTGTACTTTAATAATTTATGACAATGATTAGCAAATCTTATAGTTAAATATTCATATTTTTTAGACATTGTGATGCTAATCGAAGAAAAAAAGTTCTCATATAAATATTTTTTCTTCATTTAATATTATTACAAGACATACTGAAATAATATTATATAAAGTGTGATTATTTTAAAAAATTATATATTTTTAACTAAGATATATTTATTTAGGAAAAAAATTATTTTAAATGTAAATGACTTCCAATAATTTGACTTTTTTAAATTTCTAACAAAACTCATTTTTATATGATCATTTTAATATAATAATAATAACGTTGCTACGAAATATTCTTAGTTTTTGTGGGGTAGGGGGGTAGTGGAGGGGTGCGGGGGTGATTAAAAATATTAAATTGATTGAAATCACAAATCATTAAGAGAATTTTACCTTATTTTGTGGGGGGGTGTCGGGGGGTTATCAAAGTCAAGTGAGGGGGCTTTTTGGGGTAGTAAATGGCACGATGGGTTTTTAAATATTTGTTGGGTTGAAATAACAGAGAAATATTAAGTAAGTGGATCAGCTACAAAGATCCGTTTCCCTCAGTCCTGTGACGACTTTTTATATTTATGTTTTTTATGTATATATACATCGAATTTCAATAGTCACATTACTGTGTATACATAAAGACGTTGTTAAAGTCAACCAATTTGTACCGAATTCAGTGTAAGGGGATTTTTGGGATCGCTGATTACGAATATAGAGTTAGATTTGCCAAATTCAAAATAGCGGATCCAATATGGTGGACAAAATCTTCAAAAATCGACCGATTTGTTCGAAATTTAGTGTACGGGGGTTTTTGGAGTCACTGATGATGAATATGGAGTTGGATTTACCAAATCCATAATGGCGGATCCAAGATGGCGGACAAAAGTTTAAAAAATCAACCGATTTGTTCAAAATTTTGTGTACGGGGGTTTTTGGGGTTGCTGATCATGAATATAAAGTTGGATTTGCCAAATTAATAATGACGGATCCATGATGGCGGACAAAATTTTCAAAAATCAACCGATTTGTTTAAAATTTGATGTACGGGGGTTTTTGGGGTGGCTGATCATGAATATGGAGTTGGATTTGCCAAATTCATAATGGCGGATTCAAGTGGGCGGACAAAATTTTCAAAAATTAACTGATTTGTTCAAAATTTTGTGTACGGGGGTTTTTGGGGTTGCTGATCATGCATATAAAGTTGGATTTGCCAAATTAATAATGACGGATCCATGATGGCGGACAAAATTTTCAAAAATCAACTGATTTGTTTCAAATTTGATGTACGGGGGTTTTTGGGGTAGCTGATCATGAATATGGAGTTGGATTTGTCAAATTCATAATGGCAGATTCAAGAGGGCGGACAAAATTTTCAAAAATTAACTGATTTGTACCAAATTTAGTGTACGGGGGTTTTTGGGGTCGCTAATTACAAACATGGAGTTAGATTTGCCAAATATAAAATGGCGGATCCAAGATGGCCGACAAAATTTTCAAAAATCAACCGATTTGTTCCAAATTAGAAGTACGGGCGTTCTTGAGGTCGCTGATCACGAATTCGCACACTAGGAGAATGATTTATCGACCGTTAACATGCCCGTATATTGAAAGAAAATTAGTTGGCATATTCATAACTACCATGATATGTTTTTTATCTGAATAGATAACTGTTACTTTACAAATTTTTAAACTGTAATGGTAAGCATATGGTATCATAATATTTAATATACTTTTCTTTCAATACACTTGCATATTAACAGTCAATAAATCCTTCTCCTAGTGTGCAAATTCGTGATCAGCGACCTCAAAAACCCACATACACCAAATTTGGAATAAATCGGTTAATTTTTGAAAATTTTGTCCGCCATCTTGGATCCGCCATTATTAATTTGGCAAATTCAACTCCATATTCATAATCAGTGACCCCAAAAACCCCCGTACACCAAATTTTGAACAAATCAGTTGATTTTCGAAAATTTTGTCCGCCATCTTGGATCCGTCATTTTGAATTTGGCAAATCTAACTTCATATTCGGAATCAGCGACCCAAAAAACCCCCGTACACCAAATTTGGTACAAACTAGTTGACTTTAACAACGTTTTTATGTATGCACAGTAATGTGACTATTGAAATTCCATATATATATATACATAAAAAACATATATATAAAATGTCGTCACAGGACTGAGGGAAACGGATCTTTGTAGCTGATTCACTTACGAATAAAATAAGCCCAAAATTGATTATTTAGACTCAAAATTCAGCGAACGCTCGAATTTTGAGACTTTTTTTCTGTTTTGGCCCCACTGTGCGTGTGGGGGGTCTTGAATAAAAGAATAATAATAACGGTTTAAAAACATATTTTAAGTTTTGGTGGGGGGATAGTGGGTAGGCTGTGGGGAAGGATTACAAATATTGAATTACTTGTCGGTTGAAAATCACGGAGAAATATCAATAATTTCACCTCATTGTGTAGGGAAGAGTGTGGGGGGGGGGGGCATGGGGGTATGTGTGGACAGCCTTACCAAAATATCTATGTAATATAGGTAGATATATAGTGATTTTTGTGGGCTGCGTGAACTCCCCCTCTTCACTCCCCCGTAGCCAGCCGATAGATGACCAAAAATTAACTTATCTTCTTCGTAATTTTAACCTAAGCAAATATGCCTTGCCCCCTCTAACACCACCGTTGCCTTCTGCGGAAATTCCAAGCTCTCCCACGCCATAAAAATCACGAAATTCTCGAAACAAGGAACTTTTATACTTAAATGAAAACAATAATCTTAGAACAAGTATCTCTGTTTTTCTATGTAGAACTTATCAGACAAAATTTCAGCCAAATCGAACTTGAGTCGGTTAGAAAGATGCTTGGTCCGTGAAAAAATGTCCCATATACAGATTATATTGTTTTAAACGTTAATATACTTTATTATTCCAGCTTTAATATTATATTTTATTAATGATTAATGTTGTTGTTTTTAACTGTGAGCCTTTAAACAACCATCAGATGTACTTAAATTTCATAATAACATAACACAAAGGTTCCAATCATTTAAATTATGTTCATAAGTTGGTATACCAGCGCTAATACTATTTAGAATTCCTGTTAGAGAATTATTGTAAGTATTGTAGTCTCATAAGCCTTTAATATTATTTTTTTTATTCGATAGAAAACTATATTATTTAAATTGTATATTTACTGCCTCACGAGAAGTAAAAATAACACTTTCCATTGAAAAATTATTTATGATATAATTATTTTTGGACCTATATCTTTTGTTCCCCATGTATCAGGGATTTCAAACTTTTTAATTCTTTCTTGGCAAATACCTAGTAAAAATTTCGAAAATTTATTATTTAGTTATCATACATTGAGAATTTATTTAAAAGTTTTAAAATTGTAAAAAAAGAACTTATCGTTTCTCTAATAATTCTAATCCTATTATGATTCCATACATGTATAAATCTTCCTATGATATATATTGATTTCCATGGGGCTGTCAATATCTCCTCATCACCCCTGCTAGCCCCTCGCCACCATTTATGAGATAATTAACGATCTCATCTAACCCTGTTACAGGGAAGATTCAGATTACCCAATAACAAAATGTAACCAGGTAAAATTACCTTGAGAATGGATTTTTAGGATTTTCTACGTATAAAAAATACACTGTACACTTCTACATATATTTTTAATAGAATAGTAGACAGCTTATTTTGTGGTTTTGAAGAAGGGTTTTTTTGTTTTGTTTTTGTATATGCGCCTAAATATGACTCGTTCACTAAACATGTAGTTTGAGGTTGGATACCTTCAATAAAATTGAGAGTGCTTGAGGCACTTGTAGAAGGGTGGAGTTTAGTCCTGATGAGGCCATATAAAATGGCGAAACGTTGATGTACAATCGTCAATAAAAACCACCACTCTCCACGTGACTTGTTTTGTTTATTTAATTAAAATAAATTTCAGTTATTAAATAAATATATTTAGAATATAAAACTGGTAGAGGGACGAAAATTATTTTTTAGTTTCACAAGCCATAAAAGTTGTATGTTTCACCTAGGTAAAACAACATATTCCGAGTGGCTAGACATTTTGGTTTGTATATAAGTCTTTTGTAAGATGTATAAACTGATAATCCACAAACGAAAGATGTAAGTACGCCCTTACTAGATTCGATCGCGCCTGCCTTCAGTTCGGTTCTGTTTGGTTTGGTCAGTTCCGAGATAAAAACGAAAAAAAAAAAAACGTGCTCCAGTCCGATTTTGTTCAAAGACAAAACAGAACCTCAAGTGATCCTATTTCAAATACATCTTAAGAAGATTCTATTGATATGGAAAGTAATGAATAGTTACATGAAATTGATATATGCTGTTCTGGAATAACTTATGCAAAATTTCAGGTGGGGTTGACGATAAAAATAATGAAAAACAGTTTCAAAGTGAGACTGTTTAACATAAATCTGATGGCGGAGGCACCGGAAGTGGCTCGAAATATTGATGTAATTTTACGCAGATGATGGGGATCTAAAAAAAAGTAATAGTATGAAAGCCGAGATCATAAACTTTATTTTGTACTCAAGAAAAACAGATGTTGACGATCAAATCACAAAGATATTCTTTGTTTAAGTGCTTACTGAAACAAACTTCACAGATGATTAGAATCACGTTGCAAGCAAAAAGTGTGGTTATAGCAGCTAATATGTATACCTATATACATCGTGCCTCCTCTCCCGATCAGACATCTTAATGGGGCGCTCATGAGTACCTCGCGAGGTTACCCCCTTTGCTACTCGAGGTCCTAGTGAGGCTGTATCACGGGGGGGACGTG
>JAPYYV010012739.1:0-15934 GCA_030522625.1 Copidosoma aretas | reverse complement strand
TGCACAGTAAGCTCTATTTAATCAATAATCGGCCAAATAACTGATTCACCTATTGAATCACCTGATATTTCTCGCTCTGCTAGGGTTCGTGTTTACTCTACTAGAGGGCGCACAAGCTTGCTTCCCATCGCGAATTCTTATTTTTTCCGAGTTAAACGTCCATATTCGTCTGTGATTTTGTTTTCCCCCATCTTGTGGCCAATTTTCGAAACGAAGAGAGATCCTTTCAAAAACTTTTTATTATAAAAAATCGGATCGTACCTTTGCTACTGGTACACGTGAATTACATAATCTTAGTAGCATACTTAAGGGCATTCAGTATATCGGCAGAGAGTCCTACATTACCGACTACCTCATTTCAATAAACTTCAATTATTTATTCTTAATGCATCCATTTTTTCGTAAATTAATGATAACAGGCACAAAGCTAATTCAACGAGGCATCAATTAAGCTAAAGTAATTAGTAATTGGTTCAGAATTAAGAGAGAAAAATGATTTTTCGTGATCATAAGAAACTGCTTAGCTTCAACATCAATTCGGAAAATCATTTTTTATCATAACCAGTGTAACAAATGAACTAAAATTTTCATAGGTGCTACAAAAAAGAGGGAGTTTCTACCTTACCAACTACCTTGCTTTCATACGTTTCTAATAATTATTGATGATGTAGACATCTTTACTCAAAATAGTGAGAAGAGACATACAGCTGATACCTCAAGCTAACCATGAAGCCAAATTTCATTGCAATTGGATAAGAACTAAGAGAGAAAAATGATTTTCCGAATGTATGTTACAGCTGCGAGCACTTGAGCAGTTTCTGGAAAAGAGAAATAACTTTTCTCTCTTAGTTCTCGTCCAATTGCTGTGAACTTTGACTTGATTATTAGCTTGAGGTATCAGCTTTGTGTCTCTTCTCACTGTTTTGAGTAAAAATGTCTACACCATCAATAATTATTCAATATAAAGTTCATAGCAAAGTTTATTTGCCTCTACGAAACAGTAAGAAATCCGCTACCAATAAATTAGCACAAAGCTTCCTCAACAACATTCTTCTGCAATTATTTAACAAACAAAAAAATAGTAATATATTAAAATGATTTGAAATGTGAAAAGAAGCAAAAATCAATTTTTTAAATTACAAAATCATTTCTTAATTTTTCTTAATATTATATCTATTGGACCATGATGAAGAGTAGTGATAATAAATTTCATTTTCAAAATTTTTCGTTCATGATACATTTCCTTGTGAGTATCTCTGTAAAAAAATTTATATAATATTTTATTAAATAAATTTTGAAAATTTATTTCATAAAAACTTACATCAATTCCATCAATATAAAAGTTTGATGGTTCTACCGTTAATTTTCCACAATTAACACATCTTGACTGGGTCTCTTCGAACATTTTGTGGCACTCCCCAAAAAATATTTTACCATTGACAAATACTACAACCTAAAAAATAAAGAAATTAACTAAAAACAATCATGATTTTATTTTACAAAAAATTAAAATACTTACAAAGTTATTTTTTATTTTGAAATATAGATCTTTTTCCTTATACTCGATTTTAATAATATCATGTCTTGATTCCATAATAGAATATAACTATTGATAAAATCAAATTTAAATTTTTTCACTCCAAAAACAGCAAGAACCGTTGTTTAGCACTAAAAATTGCTATAACAACCTTAATGGGGTATACAACGTCAAATCTTTTTGTGAACCTATAATAGGCTGTAAAAAGAAACATTTTAAGCCCTAGATGATTAATATCATTCAGAAGGTTTTTGAGGTATGACTGATTCAAGAAAAAAAATTGTAGATTTTCTTCAATAAAGAAAACCAGATACCGTAAAAATTTTTTTTTTAGTTTAAAATAATGCTGTTTTCATGCTTAATGAGATACAACTATTAAAGCAATAGATTTTGAATTTTTCCACCCTAAAAGTAGCATAACCCGCTTTTTGGACATAAAAAGTCGTTATAACAACCCTAATAAGGTATGGAACTTGAATTTTTTTTTGGAATTAATAAAATGATATAAAAACAAATATTTCAAGCCTTAAACCATCGAAATCACTCGAAAGATTTCTAAGTTATGAGTGATTTTTCACGAGAATCTCAGTATTTCTTTAGTAAGAACTATGCAAAATATTTCATCTAAATGATTTACAATGGAAAATAGAGTTATTTTGATGATCTATCGAATATTACCATTTAGAAATTCGAATTTAATTTTTTTAACCCTTAACGAAGTGAAAAAACCTGTTTTTTGACTATAAAAGTCGTTATAAAAACCTTAATAAGGTATACAACTTAAATTTTTTTTTCGAGCCACCATAAAGAGGTTGAAACAGAAATTTAAGCCCCAAATCATTTAAATCGACCGTTGGGTTCATGAGATAAGACTGATGACATACACACACACACACACACACGCACAGAGACTTTTTCTAAAAATGGTATTTTTTCATTTTAGACACTATATGAAACATTTCTAGCGTATTTCTCGAAAAAATTTTTTTTACCGATACAAAGCTTCCTCTATGAGGAAGCAAAATTACCATATATACGTTTTGTTGTTATTTAATGTCAATAATTAAAAAATCCGTGAAGTTTTAAGGTAGTTGGTGTAGAAATAACTTCTCGTACAGATGGTATGAAAATTTAATTGTTAACCTAACACTATATTTAACATACTCCCGAGCATACTCCATTACAATTATAGCGAGCTGTTATGTGCAGAAATTCCTTTATTTTAAATTTTAAAGTTTAAAATAAAAAATTGCAAAAAAAGTCTTGAATGAAAACTGTTCTTTAAAAAAACTAGTATACTATAGATGTAATCAATACGGACTTGAGAAAAGAAAAAATGAATATGTTTTTACCTACCATTCTTAAGTTATCCTGATTTTTTAAAAATTCACTATGCTCTCCGTAAATCTAAATAGTAAATAAGTTGTTCTGAAGTTTTTGCATTTTGCTACAAGTTCATTACGTTTTTATTCAATTTTCAAGTGCAAAGATTTTCAAGGGTATTTTGATATTAAATAATGACAGTTAACAATAATCATCAGAAAACTTAATTATTAGCAGATTAACAATTAAGCAGGTTTTGGACATTATGAGGCACTAACTACTTTAAAAAATAACCAAGTGGTAGGCATTTTTTTCCTTCAAATTTTTGTTCAACTTGATGATCCGTCTGTTTCTTTTTCCGAGTCTTTTTCTGTATTCCAAGCACAGGATGTTTTTCCGACATTTCAACTTATTTTTTAAAAAATTTCATTTTTCAATAGGGTATTTCTCAAAAACTTCAAATTCCGCACCTTTAAAGGGAAATAACGAATTTTCAACACCTTTAAAGTTTCATGGAAGTGTTTAGTGCACGAATTTAAGGGAGTACGGGCTTAGCAGCTACATGGAAAAATTTTGCATAATACACTCTATCATACGTTGCACTTCAAAGTTACGGGCTTTTTAGCCCGCGCACGGTCCCATTTGCCCTTGATGGAGCCTGTTGCTCTTGTCTCTGGAAACTGACACAGCAGAACACTCGTTTTTTATTCGCCTTTTGTGCCGCGCGGCTAAATTAACGCAGTGCGCGTCTGGAGAGCTAGAGGTGGCGAAATACTTTGCCACGCTAATTTACGCCCAGAGCAGTAGGAAGCGCTTATTCGGGTACAAGTTGTACATTCCCTGTGAGCGAATGAAGCGAGTTGTTAAACATTATTTTCTCGGCTCTCATGTTTTTATTACTTATTCAAATAATTTGTCCAGAGTCGCCTTCGAATATAACTTACATCACAAGTTTTAAAATTAATCATTTCTCGCTGCAATACATTACAAATTACATGAAAACCACTGAATAATTAGGAAGATGGAAATTGAAAAATTTCGGAATTGTCCCTCGTTATAAATCAGTTGCTCCTATTCTATCGCTCTTGTTTCGGGCGCATTTTTTATACCAGCAAATCATAATCAAGGTGTTTTTCTATTGCTTTACGGACAATTGGACTGATTTAAACATGATTTACTCACCGAGAAAAGGTTAAGAAGCAAGCGTAATCTCGTTACTATGTACAAGGTGGCTTTATCTTTTTTTACTTAAATGCTGTAATGGCATAAAAAATAGTGATATTGTAATTTAATTATTCTAGATTTCATAGCTAAAAAGAAACGACTTTATTTCCGAGAAAATTGCATTCGAAAAATTTTTATTTCAACGCGTACGGAACTTAATATTAGAATGATATCTACCAAAAATTGAAATGCTGAATCTTTATTAGTCAGAGGCGTACTTATTGCTCTTATTTCTACCGATTTTGTGGGAATCATAAAAATATTATGTTGATGGCTCGGATTCTGTATTAATTACGAAAATAGTAATTTGTCGTCTTCTGCTCATGCACAGAATCGCACAGAATATGATGATTGTATCGAATTCTTATTTTCTTTTTGATGACAAATTTAGAGTTTTTTTAAAGCAAATAACGCCTTTTTAAATTGAAAATGTGGTTAGGAAATCGAATTATTATAAAAATGAACAGCAAATTAGTTTCATTTTACATATACCCCTCGAGAACCTCTCGCTTGGTACAACACTAAAAGACGAATCCGCCTTAAATTTTGAAATTTATCATATAAATTGTGATAAAATTTTGTCCCGAATATTATATTGATTGCAAAATAATACTTAACCGACTAAAAATTAGAACGGGAGCAGTATTTGGACATAGTCCATACGTTTTTTCTGGTTATGGTTGTTATGTGTTTAGAAAATAGTCCAAGCGTTCAAAGAATTAAAAGAGGCTAACATTGGAGCAACCATTTGTGGACACCACAGTGAGTTTGAACGAGAAACTTAGGAGAAAATAAGGAAGCAGAGGAAGAGCAGGAGGTGGCGCGAGAAAAGCAATTTAAACGAGAGGGCGCGTACGAGTCTGTTCACTCTACGGACGTAACACTCTATGTACACAAGAGATGGGTGACGTGCGACATCGGCGTGTTTGCCAACACCTCCAAACGTGACACCTTCTCCTTGCACCTTCTGTCCCTCCCTTACTTTATTACCCTCTGTTGTATATGGTGGTCATGCCACAAGAGCTTTTGTGGCTCACGTTGGGCTTGGCTCTTCCTTTCACTTATTGCTCCTGGAATCTGGAAAAAATTGCGTAATTAATTTATGTACACGACATTTTTCTTTCTTTTCCATAGGCTTTCATTTAACTTTGACTCCCAGCCCTTGTTTCTAGAGTAGAAGTGCTCTGCATAAAAACATTTTTTAACCGGCTTTTTTTTTATTTTAGTAATGTTTTTTGTTTATTTAAGATTTTATTTGAGTAAGACTTGCAAATTGAAAATTATCGGATAGGAATGCAAAAGTCTAGGTCATTTTAAATTTTCC
Source organism: Copidosoma aretas (assembly GCA_030522625.1). NCBI lineage: Eukaryota > Metazoa > Arthropoda > Insecta > Hymenoptera > Encyrtidae > Copidosoma > Copidosoma aretas. The sequence continues at coordinate 10,526 of JAPYYV010012739.1, read as the reverse complement.
ACCGTCGATCGGCCGTCTGATCTCGCTTGACTGATTCTACTTAGTTTTGCGGACGATTTAGTGATATAGATTCAAGAGCGTAAAATAAGTTTATATCGCACGCGTTATTGATGAGAGCAAGGGTTGGCAATGTTGGAAAAAACATTAGTTTGGAATCTCCATGAAAATAATTATTGTATACTTTTTAATTCATCAACAAAAGAGTACCGTTATCAGTTTTTTTTTCTTTATTTATTTATTTTTCTTTATACTTATCGGATCTGAAATATATCGTGCCATTGTTTTTCTTTTTTCATCTATCGAATATTTGCTACATTCTTCCCAATATTTTTCATCGCCGATAAAATGTATGGTATGCCCATGCACGATTGATTTTTTTTCAAGAGGCCTCGTTTTCAAACGGATTCGGCAAAAGAGAGAACCATCGTTGTTTTCAGATAGTTGATTATGAAATGCCTCACTGGGTACACGCGCAATTCACGTCCATCGCGGTCCGCGTTGATCCTCAAGAGCCATTAGACCTCCTCCCCCGTACAGCAGCCCATAACAATTATCACGGCGCGGCGGCATATTGGAGCAAAGCAGAAGCAGCATCGCCAACACTGCATGCATACCGGCGGAGCAATCCCCCTGAAAGCGGCGGCGGCGGTGTCTCCGCAGCTTTACAGCGTCGTCATCGAACCTGCAGACCCGGCTGCCGCAGCGGCCACTCCAATTCCTCGGCGAACGAAAAATACCCACCGAGCCGCCGGCATCGCTTCGCGCGGCGGCAAAATTTTTCCTCCCCCCCTCCGCCGCCGCTGTAACCCCCATAAAAGCTTCGGGACGTTACGCGGCCGAGAGGGTAATGGCTGCACCATGCACCTGCACCACCGCTGTGTACCGTACGAGTGCAGTACACTCGCTGCGCAGCGAGAGCTGAGGCAGTAGGACCCGTGCTGTACAGCGCCGCCCCTGAAATGCACAAGTGCAGGGGGAACACGATCGCTCTCCCCGTGCACGTAAGTACGCAATATACGGGAGTAATAGCGGAGTCGCCGGGGTAAGAGACGCGCACACGCGGCCCCCTGGGATCCGCGCAGCGCGCGCGCGATGAGAGCGGGGCTCTGAATTTTTAACCAAAGGGCTTTTTCGCCGAGCTCGCGCCGATGACGTTGGGGGAGAGAAGCGCTCGCTGCTCGCGGGCCAGGGTTGCGGCAACGCAGCCGCGGAAAGGTCGATGGGTTATTTATGAGAGGGGGCGCGGCTGCTTTGGGTCTCGCGGCCAGCGAGTGTCTTGCTACCGATGGCTGTTGCTTTTTTATTTTTTCTAGAGGCACTCAAAACGGACGCATAATCGCGAACACTCTTAGTTAAGTTTAGGTGTATCATTTATCGACGTTGAGCTTTCTCTCTCATTGGTTATGTATTCAAATGCGGGTTCAAGAATACATGTCCGTCCAGTGTACATCGAGTGGGAGTACGGGGATCTTGGATGGGGGGAGGGGGCTCGGTAGAGCGACAACAAGAATTTGGAAGAATTGAAATACCGATTCACTACGTGTGAGCTTTTAGAATAGAGGCGTGGTCATATCGAAATTACGAAAAGATAAATGATATATAAGTAGTCATTGATGCTGTTTTTTATATCCTTCCGTCTTGTATGATCGATGCAGGATAAAGGTGGATTCCAATCTTGCATTTTTTTTACATAGAGAAGTTTAATTGAAATATGTTGACGTGAACATTGTTTTATAGAAAAATTTGTATTCACTCTTTGGTATTCACATTAAACTCTAATAATTTATCATTAATGTCATTATAACTGATACATTATATAGGTTGGCGCAAACGGAAGTGTCACTCATTCTTAGCACGTTGATACATCATTGGTGTATTCATAAACTACATGCATAGACCGATACGGTGGCACACATTGGTAAATTTCGACTTTTTTTTGTTCAAAACCTAATATCTCAAGAACGAAAATAGATAGCCAAAAAATTATTCTTGCAGCCTCTTCACCACTTCATAAGAAATACAAAAAAAGTATTTAGATTTTTGTAAAGCTGTTTTCTAACCTCAAAAATTTGCCCAAAATTCTAATTTTTCTACGAATAATCAGTAAAACGGTCAAAAAAGTTTTGTATTAGAGAATTTAGATAAGAAAAAATATTTTTCCAATACTATCACACACAACACATTATACCGTATATTATTTACCACTAAAATTACTCGACACAACCTAAAATAACCTAAAAACGCCGAATATGCGATTTTGTTAACTCATTAATTCGTAGCTCTTAAAAATATTCAACTAGCATCAAAATTATGTTTGCAGCCTCGTAGTTACTTATTAAAGAACACGGAGAAATCAAAACTATTTATGTGAAGCTGTTTTCTATCCTCAAAAAATTGCTAGAAACCTCATAATTTACCATTAAAAAAGTAAGAAACGTGAAAAAACAAAAAAATAGACACAGGAAAGGTGTAGAAGTATTATTTATGACTTACTGAAGCTTAAATCATCCTTTGCGTATTGACTGAACACCTTCGAATATCAAACATAACCTCAAATTACGTATGTTACAGACAAAATTATATTTTTTCCTCTTGTAATATTATTTTATTGTATTGCAAACTGTTGTACCTATGATTATTTGTAATGCAATGAGACAGTGAACGTAGAGTATGGAACAATAATGTACAAATAGTCAGGAACTCAACTAACCTCAAAAATTTGCTTCTTTGTTATTTTGTAAATAAATACCAAATTAATAAAAAATAATTGCATTACGACTGCAACACATGAAAAGCTTATTTGGAAATTCAGAACCTCTCTTTAGAAATGTAGTAAACCCTTTGTAGTTTCGACATAACCTCAAATAAAACTCAAAATTAATTCAATTAATTTTCTTTTGTAAAAAATTCTTCACCATAAAACTAGTAATTTAACGCAGAATACAAGAAAAAAATCATAAATGATAGAATCATGTGCTCTAATAACCTTAATAAATTGTTTGAAACCTGATTTTAATGGTAAAATAATATACGGTATAATGTATTGTGTCTGATAGTATTGGAAATACATTATTTCTCATCTGAATTCTGTAATATAAAACTTTTTTAACCGTTTTACTGATTATTCATAAAAAAATTAGAATTTTGGGCAAATTTTTGAGGTTAGAAAACAGCTTTACAAAAATCTAAATAGTTTTTTTGTATTTCTTATGAAGTGGTGAAGAGGCTGCAAAAATAATTTTTAGGCTATCTATTTTCGTTCTTGAGATATTAGGTTTTGAACAAAAAAAGTCGAAATTTACCACTGTGTGACACCGTATCGTATAGATAAGAACGTTGGGCAATATTTCAATTTTGGAACTGTTAAATAAGCACGAGTGTGCCGTTACTTGAATAATTCAATGCCTGCACCATCGATCTTACCTTTCAAGAAACCTGAAATTTCAAATTCAATGAACGTCCGTCCGGTTCAGACTAACAATACGATGGGTTATTATGACTAAATAATCACGACTATTGACAGCAGTGTTTTTCCAACTTCCTGCATCCGTACCCTCGACTTGAGGTATTTTGAGAAGCATGAAATATCACTAAACATCTCCTGAAATACGTAATTTTTCACTCCCAAATAAATATAGAATTTCGCTCGAGTACGTACTGAGTGACCAATCTAAATTATTGAGTTAACCAAAAGACATTTTTAACAGGGATTAAAATACACCTCTTTTCGTCTCCTTACTGTGACCTCTCTCAGTCGACTACCCTTAAGTAGTCCTACGGCACATTTTTCCACATTCACCTGTCAAGCTGTCCATGATAAACAACTACCTCTCCCTCTGGCAAGCCGAGCCAAACCCGGAAGCCCCATTACCATTAGAGACAGCCGTTAATCCCAATCTCCCAGAGCTGTCCTGCTTGTACTACCACGCATACACCCTCGTCCGAAGCCCAGCAGTACAGCTCGATATCCCTGACACTCAGCGGATTGGGAATGCGGTCTTCGGTTTTGATAATCGCGGAAGACGAGCGAGCACGGAGGTGGTGGACAGCAGCCGGTGACCTGGAGATCGTAATAAACGCGGGATACTCCCTTTGGAGCGCGGGAGGTGATCGGGACATCTTTAGGACGGCCTCAAGCTCGACGGTGCGCTTTGTTGCCTGATTTTGCCACCCCTGTCCTTCCTGCGACCTCCATTTATCTCGGAATTGTAACTGATTCGAGGGATTACCGGTGTTAAGGGATCGAACTTGTAGCCCTTGGCTTCTCGTTTGCGGCTTGTCATAGTTCTATACATGTATAGGGAAGGGGGGCTCCTCGTATTTCGAGTGGCTGCTCAAAATTTCGGACGGCCGGAGATATCTTATTTGGAACTGCGTATTGGTTATGTTCATCATTGCTACGAAATGCAGTTCAGAATCAAGCATGACGTCTGTTACTTTGACTTAGAATTAGAGAATAACGTTGAAAACAATCGAACGCTTGAAACCTTGGCTCACAAGTTAATAAAAAAAAAAGCTGCTGGTTAATTGGCATGGAGCTTCCTTGATTGACCGCTATTTTTCAAAATTCTTAATCTCAACATTCATTTTAATGTGGCTTTTTTTTACATCGAGAAATTTTACTCTACGCTTTCAGGTTTAATTATACGTTGTTTTGTATTGTTTTTGAACCGTTTTGATCGTTTTAACCGTCGGTGAGTGGTGTTGTCGAAAATGTTATGTACAATAAAAAAAGGATGTCTCAAATATTCTTTGAATATGTAATTTTTTCTCAGTTACAAAGTTTTCTCTTCTAGGCAGCAAAAACAGATTATTCAGGATTAAACGCGCCCTCATATACTACTTGATATATTATAATATCACAAATAACTAATAATTTTACTTTGCCTCAGCCTTTATGCTATTATATCTTCATATTACTCCGCTTAAAACTTAATATCAACTGTATTATTATTCTGTTTCCTAATATAAACAACAGTTTATACTGCTCTGCGTAGCAGTCGTTCAAGTTCACTCGCATAAACACTACACACATTCATAATACACGGCTGTCCTGCGTGCAGGGGTTGAGTTTTTTTAAAAAAACTCTTAAAACTCCCAAATTCAATACGGATAGTTCTATGAATTGTTTAAAAGAACTGGGAGTTTTTTTAAGAATGGCATTTTTTAAGTTATTATTTCAAGAGTTTTTCCAGCAATTCTCAAAACTTTCATGGTAACGATAGTAAATTTGAAGAGTTTTTTAATGACTCTAAATCCCTGCCTGCGTGTCAGCATACTTCTAAACTTGTCGTTGCTCTGTAAGCTGCTAAGCTCTATTTTACCTATATTAAATGCTCAGTCTGCTTACTGCTCGTCTCGAGAACGCATCTCTCTTGGCGCCGCTTTTCTTGCTTGGGTAGCGTACGAGCTAGCCAGCTGTACACTCACTTTAGACTCATTTTCTTTGTCTTATTTTGTTAATAAATTCAGATTGTTACTTTACGGTTAATCATTGAGATCGAGTTTATTGCCCGTTTGCTCTATCCTATAAAACTATACAGTCTGCTTGTCTCACTATTGAACACAGATATTTTCATATGATTTGATAAAAATGTTCCTTCAGTTAGGTCGAAATACCTATACCAAAAATACAGACGTAAACTCAACTCCTTGTAGAAAAATTTTTTAACGAAAATGTTACGAATATGGAAATTCTTGCAATTAACAGAAGACTTAAATTTGTTCACCTAACGACTTTTTAGGAAATTTTCGATAAACCTATCTAAAAAATATGTTTTTTTTTTGTTTCAGGTGAGTCTAATGGATTAGATTTTTTACATCTTTGCACTAAACAAGTAAGTTTCACAAGAATAAAAATTAAAACAATGTCTCTTACGTAAAATGGTCGTTACACATCTAAAGCATATTAACTACTGAAATTTAAGTAAAAGTCTCAGAACTTAGTTGTATAGTCTTGAAATAGTGTAATTTTCTCGGAACATTCATAAAGGACCGTGGTTTTATGGTATCGATTTTTTTTTTTTTAAATAAATAATAAGAGGATTAAACTCTCGTGTTTGAAGCTCGGTTTGAAGTCATTTGTGAATGTTGCAATTCTTTTCGAAAAGTTTGAAACAATTATTTATTGGTTGGAATAGTCCTTATTTATTATCATTATTATTATTATCATTATTATTATTATTTTGTTTGTTGCGTAGAAGAACGTCGTAACTTAAAATTTAATAGTATTCGAAACTCGTACGTAAAGGCTTCTCTACGAACCTCGTTACGGCCCTCGCCTTCGGCTCGTGCCGTAAACTTCTCGGTTCGTAAATATAAGTCTTTCCGAACTCGTACGAAATATAGGACTTTTTTTTTTTTTTTTTTAAAGTAAATATCTACGGACGTAGTGTATGTATTTTTAGGCTTTATTGTAAACTTAGTACATAATATATAGCCTTACTCTTTATGAGACACATTTTAACATTACATATTACATTCGCAGCATCGTGTACATTTTTTACGTGGTTAATGTTACATCTATTGAGTACAATCGTTTTGTCGCAGTATTATTAACATCTTTATTTTATCGGTACGGTTTATTACATTATTGGTGCGGTGAGGTACTTTTTATAAACACCTCGCAGAGCGAAGTGTTTATACAGTTAGTGTCAAGGATACTTTTCCCGATGAAAACAGCTCCGAAAAAAAACTGAGTGTTTTTCACCGGGAATTGAACCACTCGAGACCTAGAACAGTGTTGTTTCTGTGACTAGCACGCTAACCACCGAGCCAACACTGCTCCTTGTGCATATTTTATTTTTTAAATCATATCGATAAAAAACGTGCGAGTTAACTCATCGTTCTACTAATATAGTGTAATTTGTATATGTATAAGTACCAGAGATTTATTTCTCGTTGATAAAACATCTTTGAATGCAATCCATGACGTTTTAGCTGGTATCGAGTTGCGGCTGGAATGACTTTCCTAACAGAATGAATCATGGCTGTTATTATTTACGTGTAGGTATCTATATTTTGTCTGTTATTGTTTACGTGTAGGCATCTTTATATCGTGTGCGTCTATTCCGAATAAAGATTTAGAAAGTACCTCAAGATTAACATTGCCCGTCAGTCTTGCGTATAAGTTAAGCCAGCAAGAAGATGTAAATATTCAAAAGTGTAATTTGCTACAAATTCTTTTGAATTTTATTATTGTTTTTGTAAAAATGCAGTTTTGTGCAAGTCAAAAAGGACGTCTTTTTATTTATATGAATAAGTACACCTATGCGTTTAAAAATACTCTGTGCAACGAATTACAGCGTTGGGTTTGTACTGTAAAACTTTGCAAAAGTTCTTCAAAGTTTAACTGAATATCGGTGCTACTTGTCAGAGATCGCTGCCTACTTTGCCTAAAATGTTTCGAAGTTTCACGATGCCCTCGAAGATCTAAGATCCTTGACGTACACTGGTGAAAAATTTGTTTTGTGAAACTACAAGAGCTTCAACATTGTTATCATAGCAATGAGCGCAAAAATGTCATTCGGCTGTAATTTGACACTAATTAAAAAAAGATATAGCCGCAATTTAAATTGTTTGCCTTTCGATTAGGTCTTGGAACTGCGCATTTTCATATAATCTCCAATCTGTATTCTTTATATAGCTGTAACAGATATAAACAAGTTTGGCTATAAAGAATAAAACATACTATTAAATTTTGCGTTCAATGATTTACCATTATTGGTGGATCTACAAACGCAAGACTCGAATCCCGCCCAATTAAATAGAGGTCCAGGCACGTTATGCTCAATGTAATTATTTAAAATGTAATCTCAAAAAATCTGATGGTTGGAGTCGTCTGGCATAATATTCATTAAATCGTCTGTGAAACAATCGCTAAGATCGTCACTATTTAAAAAGAAACACAAAAAAAGATTTGGGATAATTTCCTATTTCTGAATTATAAGCTTTGTACTACTTACTTGGACCAAGTTCTTAAATTGTATGCCACCAACTTTGGCCTAGGTAAAAACGGCAACTGCATGTATCAGCTTCCGGCAAGATTTGACATATTGCATTATGATTTGATATCCCAAAGTCCACATAAATAGTTGATGGTTTAAATTATAAGTTCATTTTTTCACATTCGGATTTTGAAATAGAAAAAACTTTGCGATATGATTCCGTGGATCTATTGGGTAGTAAAAAAAGGCCAGAGGTATACATTTTGGTGTTGTATAAATAAATAAATATCATTATACTTCCATGCAAAAGCCTGGGTAAAATTCAACGGGGGAACTGTAATGACTCATCGACTTAATGACCAGGACGCAACTCGACCATGCGATAGAATAGCAAGAACGCAACTTGATCGCAGATGTCGAGTTGCGTCCCAAATAAAAAAAACGTGTCGAGTGGCGTCCCGTTAGATAACATTGGATGGTAGAGTTGCGTCCCATGCGATAAAAATTAATGGTCGAGTTGCGTCCCGTGCGAAAAGGTGTTGTGAAACTCCAAAACCGTTTTTAGCAAAACTGGTAAAGTGTGTCGTTGAGATGTACCAGTGTTTTGGTAAACTCCATCTACGTCTTGTAGTGTCAAAGCATTTGCATCGGACATTAGTTAAAATGAACGGACAAACATTTTTCTCGACATGGGACGCAATTCGACGCCTTCAACATGAATAGTGTTGTGATTTTTCATTACTTCGTGCACACTATTCAACTTACTTTAGTCCACTAAACTACATCTTCTTACAACGAGTAATTGAAAAAATTAGGCATTTATTAAATTGGATTTTCATTTTAAGTATAATGCATGATCGTATCAAGTGCTGGGGGGCAAGATTGCGGTGTCTCGGCTACCCCCTCCAACTTCATGCCTCGAACTATTCCTGTGTCTTTGATGAACACAAACAATCCCATGTGTAGGCACGAGTACTTCGATAAAAATAATCTCGAGTTTCGTTGACTGAGATATTATCGAGTAGTTAACTCGCAACTAAACAATTGCAAAATTTGACAATAAATGGCATATATTTTCCATGTGCAACGCAAAAATAGGACAAGCACTTCATTCCAAAACAAAAATTGAACTGCGAAGTATACAGATACATGTGCACCTATCAGTTACTTAATGGAACGAATAAAACAGATATTATGAATATGTTTAAAAAAATCATCCGGATACACGTGCATGTAAGTAATCGATCTTGTGCAGTCCTATACCGAGTAGATTAGCCCAGTAATCTACACCCGCATGACGTGGACAATGTGCAGCTATGTCGATATGGCAGTTGGAAGATTTTTTTGGTCTTTTTAAGTCAATGTATCCAAATTGAGAATGGGCAATGTAACGTATATTTAATTATGCATTACTTATCGAGGCTTTTACATTAATTGATCTCTCTATGTCAATTACTATACACCAAACTCCAATTTCTAAGAACTGACAATCAAGCCGAGTGCAGGAGCCGTTGTTTTTAGTCCGTAAAGTAAAAAGTTCGGTATTGTTTAATTACTCCTTCATTTAAATCCCGTCAACGTGGTAAAATAGTATCCTTGCTAGCAGCTCATTAAGCTTTATCAGAACGAAATAAAATTAGTATGGAATCCCGCGGATTGTTGATTGACTTAGCAATCCTGAGTGCACTATTTATAAATTAAACTTTTTTCTCTTTTACTTTTACAATTGGCTTTTCTTGCATTAAAAGGTTAAATGCTTCTAGAAAGGGAGGACGGGAAATTATATTTGGACCCACCATGATTATAACAGTAGGTTTTTTTACGAGGAGTAAATTAAAATTTTTTTTACGTGTACGTGCAGACATTGTTTACCTCTTGCGTGATGAATAATGTTTTTTTTTTAAATCATAAATGAAAATGCTTTCCTAATGTCTGAATTGAAAGTGTAAGAAGAAAAGTATTTGGATATCGTCTGCGCGACAGACACGCGTTTATGTTGCGTTACATTGAACTTTTTAACTGAAATCAGGGAAAAACGTGGTGTTTTTAGCGGAGATATTGACAAAGAAAACATTATTTCATGTACAATGAAGGAGTTCAATTTAACGAAAAAACAACACAAATAAAACTTTTAAGTCTATTAACTTATAAATAAGAATACTAAGTTGTTTTCCGACGTTTACAAAGTCATTTCATCTTAATTGACAAAAAATGTGATATGATGTCAAACGCTCGGTAAATATCTGTGGCTTTTCGGTAAAAGGGGGTAAGTCCATTTTTTTGAAAAAATCGAGTTAGCAGTGGATTACGCATCGTTAGGCAGCCCTTTACATGTAAAAAAAGTCCCACAAGCTAAGTCGACCTATTTCGCGAGATATCGAAGATTGCAAAAGGGGATAAGTCCAATCGGGAACAACGTTGTTCCCGGTGAAAGGGGACAAGTCCACTAAATTTTGAATTTCCCTCAGTTTAACGATGCCAGCCAGGTACAAAAACGAATTAGAGTTGAAAAATGTACGTGTAGATACGAACTAATTCATTTTTTCTTGCATTCGATCGCGCACCAGTGATTATTCATAT
>JAPYYV010012738.1:0-11301 GCA_030522625.1 Copidosoma aretas | reverse complement strand
GAACTGGCCCAGGTGTTGGCCCCCCCGGAAGAGACTCGCCGGTGACTCATTCAACCAGGACGATGAGCTTCTGGCTTCCCTGACGGGAATTGGCTTAGCGCCTACTGCCAGCGGGAACCCACCGACCCAGTGTCAGGGCGCGCTGACGATCTCCCCAAGGAGGGATTGCCCCCCCAGGTCCAGGCATCATCAGGAGAAATTGCAGTCGGTCCGCCAGACTTGGGGAGAATGTGTTTTCGGCGCCACGGGTACTTTTCCCACCAAAAAAGTCCGAGAATCGAAATTCCCGAAAATTTTTCGACGAGAATCGAACCCGTTTCTGCCTCGAGTCTGTCAGGCTAGGAAGCTAGCACGCTAACCATTAAGCCATCGAGGACTCTGATCAGTTACAACCAATCACGCAACCAAAAGAAAGATTTTATTACGTGACCTTTTTAAAAGTGTTTTACCAAAATCTTCTGGAAAAAATTACAAGATGTTCTAAACTCCATCGCAGAGTTAGGGGATTATGATGTGTAACTGCTAACATTTATACCTAGACGTCGTAGAGCTAAAAAAAACTTATTTACCAATATAGTTCGCGTGCATATTTATTTTTATTCATTGCAATATATTATTTTGTGGGAAATTAGAATAAATTTTAGAGTTTTAAATGTAATGGAACGGTGATCATGTGAAGTACATGAGTGAACAATTTTTTTTTCTAAAAATCCATAATTAACACTTAAAGATGTGTAATGAGCAATGAATAAATTAGGAAGATAATAATTTCATTCACTGATTGTAAGAACCAAAATATTCGGTAAAAAAAACAAGCTCGTATTAAAAATCCGTTAAACAAATAAAAGGTTTAACTAATTTTATACATCCATAAAAGTGAAAAATAGTAGATTTTCTTACAAGGAGGTGAAACGGAACCTTCTCACGAACGTGATATGAGGGCGTTAGTGAGGTCGTTCCGTTCTCCTTCCATATAAGAAATGCTATTTTTTTCCATCGTTTGGGTGAAAGTTTGTAGTTATGCTGTTCAACTAAGGTGTGGAACTACAAACTTCCACCCAAGGAATGGAAAATAAAATTTTTTTATGCATATATTATGAGTAGCAGGTATGTGCATTCAATTCATTTAAACAAATAAGTAAAAAAAAAGAAAAAACGTACACAAAAAAAACAAATAATAAAAAAAAACAAAAAAAAAAAACGAAAAAAAAAAAAAAAAAAAAAAAAAAAAAAAAAAGAATAAATTGAAAGCCCAATAAGATAAATTTAGTTTTTCCATTAGTTTTCAGGATATAAAAATGTCAAATTGTAACATGTAGGAAAATAAACTCATACAAGATAATTATACTCCATCACCTTCAACAATAAGGTTATACGACTTGGTTTCAAAATTATCGAGTCCATTATAGTCATCTGTCACTGATTCATCTTCTTGTAAGTACGCTCTGCAATCATAGTTCCCTTCATCCGATTTCTGTACATTTTTTATGAAGAGAACTACGCGGTGGGTGTAGTTTGACTTCCTGGACGCAATGCTTATTCGGTCTGCAATTAGATAAAACATGTCTTTTTGCGATATATTTTTTAAGACGTGCATATATGGGTCATTTCACGAAAAATTCGATATTCGAAGTGAGATTTTTAAAATTCGTCAGTTAAAATTTTTCCTTCTCCTTTCTAAGTGATGCGAGGCCACAAGAGTTAAATACGTTTAGGCTAACTCTAGCAATATATTCGTAATACTCAATTGATTGTATTGCAATTTTTTATGAGCTTTGAAAATCAGTTGCAGTAATAACAATTTTTTCATTACCGTAACCCTAATAAACTCGCGATTCTCAAGCTAAAAATTACAATTTTAGAATAAAAATAAATTCGCATTAAATGTCAATTAAGTACCTTTATATACTATAGTCATTTAACTGAAAATGTAGAACTGCTTTGGGATGGACTCGGTTCTGGTAATGACAGCTTAATTTATTAAGACCGAGGCCTTGCATTCCAAATGTGCTACGAACTGCACTGGGATTTTATACAGTAAAAATTTGACGATGCAAGTACTAGTTTTCTCCGGAATATGAATCGGTTAAATTTAGGCGTTTAAGAGTGAATTACTTCATTTCACAACATTATCGGTCAAGTGCAATTTTAAAATGTCAAAATCTATTGACACAATTCAATTATTGCTAATTATTTTTAAAATATTTTTTTATTTTTCTCTGGTATAGAAAATAATGCCGCCGACAAGACAGATTATTAGTCATCACAGAAAAATAAATTTAAAAGTGATATTTTGTCACCATACACTGCTAAAAAAAATTTTTAAAACAGCTGTGGAATGGGTTATTGCTGTTTTTTTTAAATGTTTCGTACATATATATGGATATTTAAAAACTAACCAGAGTTTTTTAACATTTCATGTCCGTGATACCACAAAACAACGGAATACTTTTCTTTTACAGCAGCACATATTATTGTAACATTATCACCTTCTAAAATTTTTGTAAGTGGCTCAATGATTCCAAAAGCGACATAAGGTACCCCATCTTTAAAAAAGAAGACATTATGACAATCGTTATGAAGTTTAAAAATGGTTAGAGCAGTTACAATTTCAATAAAAAAATCGGTATAAACGATACTTATGCCAACCTGTGATACTAATAGTCCGTTGAACGGCTTTGCAACCATAAATATTACAAGCTGTGCAGCTAATGTTGCCCTTATTTATCAGATTTATCGTTACTTCTGAAATAATCTTTGAAGTATTTGTCTCTCGTATTTTTACATTCTAGAACACAAGATTGTAGTAAATTAACAGATACAGGTAGCTTTTTTGAAGGAAAAAATCAACTTAAAAATAATGATAAGCAGAAACTATTATTTATCGAAGCATAACAAACCTTAGGCACATTTATATCACAACTATTTTCAGTATGTACCTTTGGACTACGTGAGTAACACCACGATGTATTAGGCATTGGCTTACCATCAGCTTCACAGGAAAATGTTACACTCTCGTTATGCGTGTAAAAATATTTCATATTTTTCTTATGAAATTTTATAGATGGTATCTCTATTAAAGTTAGTCAATAAATAAACAATAAAATATGAAATGATTGAATAAAAACATGGAAATGTTGTAAAAGATTTTTATCATGCATGTATATTATCTATAGTACTTAAGTACCATCGATGATGAGACCGAAAATCAACTGTTCTACTCCTGCATTATTGCTTGCTTTAAGAGTATAGGTCCCTTCATGAGTTCTGTTGACGCTATATATTAATAGACTACTTGTTGAATCATTGCTGTTCATCATATTTCCATGATCTAATGTAACCTCAGTATTGTTAGGGTTGCGCCTGAAAATTGACGGATGTAACACCAAAACTGATTGTTAAAAGAAGATTTTCAGCATAGCATTGAAGTTTGTGGAAAGGAAATTCAATTACCAATTAAAAATAGGAGTTGGATATGCGTCAACGTGAGCTACGAAAAGTACTTGACTGCCAGAAAGCACTGTAATATTTCTATTTTCATTTTCATGTGTTAAATTGATGTACGGTTTGTTGTCATCTAAAAAAACAAGCATTGAAAAAAAACTGGTGCCAATTTATTCACACAATGCTTTCTCATTCACATTTTCTACTCAGTTTTTAGACACTCTCATCAATTTCCTTTTTTTCTTTATTACAAAATGATATTTTTTAGCAAATCTTCTCGATTTCCCACTACAATATATTTTAAAACAACCTTTAGTTGGGAGAAAATGATTTTTTTTAAAAATTGATTATTTTAAATTGATAAAATCGGAATTAAAAAAACCAAATTGATTCGATTAAGATTTTATTTTCCGGCTGTGATGGGCATACAAAAAAAAACGAGTCAGTGGGTGCTTGGGTACAAAAGTCTGAAGTTATACTTCTTCAGCAGACAATATCAAATGTAGATATACCTATTGTAAAATGATATTTTAAATAACCTACTTCAATGTATCGAATGTGGTGCAATTATCGTTGAAATGAGGATATTAAGTAATTAGGTGTGTTGGACGACTAAAACCACTCTATTTGTCCGACTCTATGTTAATTTACCCTTTAGAAAACGTGTAAAAATTGTTATTTTTGGTCTATCTTTCTTTCCCGTCGATATACAGCGTTTTTTCTGTTTTTTAAAGGTTATGTTGTTTTAACATTATTTCAGAATAATTTGTATGTGTTCAAATTCATATCTTTACCCTGCCGAAATTTTTTTCGAAATTTTTTACCACTTTTGTACCAAGATATACCCGAAATTAGGAAAATTAAGGTTATGTCGTAACGTCGAATAAAATCGCTTTGTTGGTCGGCATCGATGTTTATTTATCCTTTAGAAAACCAATAAAAATAGTTATTTTTAGCCTAACTCGCTTTATTTTGAAGAAATTGCGTATTTTCGAATATTTCGAGATCATACGTGCACAAAACCGTAAATAATTATTTCTGCATACTTGCCATGATTTTGTAAAGATGTTATAATTTTTTTCAAAATTTTCCCATCTTAATTCCATAACGCATGAATAATTTTTAACATACATCCAAAACACTACAAATTTAGGTTATGTTTTTACATCAACCAACACCTCTTCATTTGTGGTGCGCGATGATTTTCTTTTCCTTTAGAAAACCCATAAAAATTGTTATTTTTGGTCTATCTTTTTACCTTCTCAAGATATCGTATATTTTCAAATAATTCGAGGTTAAGTCATCATAACAACCCGTTTAATAAATATTGGGCGTCTGCATCGATCTGCCGAGCATGCAAAAATTTTTTGGTAATTGTTTTCTGTATTTAAATAAAAATAGTAACTAGTGTTTTCATGTGTGTATTACATAATAATGATGGAAGTAACTGCCACCTTCTCATCGATTTCCATCAAATAATGCCTACAATACTGTTCACTAGTGTTTTTTTAGTAAACTTGTGTCTATAATTGAATTTACTTTGATTAAACAAAAATTGGTATCTCTATCAATTATTGACTTTGTACCTGAAGCGTTAGAATTTTACTTACAAATATTATGGGCATTAATAACCAAGAGCAGTTGACAGGAATGGGAGTGATGACCCTACCCTGCGATAGGGCAGTAGGACCCAGTCTGGAGAATCCGTATGGGTCGATGGGAAGCTTGCTCGGGGGCGCCACATCGATGTTGAGTTGTATCTGTGTGTATGATGCACACAGTTATAATTAGAGCATTAGTGGGGCGCTGCCGTCGCTCCGTTTCGATCCGGCGGGATTCCTCCCTGACTGGGGGTAGCAGGTTAGAATCAAAAAAAGTGTATTTCACCTGGAAGCTCACGCTCTTACTATTATAAAGCCAAGCTATCTTAGCTCCCCGACTCGGCAAGGAAGCAATCAGTCCATTTTCTGTATCTAGCCGGTGCTAGGAGACCCGGGCTCGAAGACACTGCCTGAAAAGGATGTGTGGCATGACTCGCGCCCGGTGCCTAACACTGCTGTAGCCGACAAAAAACCCGTCGCCTTGCTAGGGACACTAGAGATGTGGGAATGAAACCGATCCCGTGGCAGCGGAACACCAAATAAATATTCTTGGTGTAGGCTGCAAGAACCCGCGCACTGAGGGTCTAGAGAGGTGCGCGGGCAACACTTCTAGTACGGTGGACCCCCTAGGATCGGAGTAGGGTCTCTTGTGAGAGATTAACATGATACTTATGGACAAACACCCTCAAAACTAAAATCAAACCCAAACCCAAAGGCAGAACCAAAGCCATAACATAACGGACAACCGATTGAACCAAAAAAACCGGGGAAAAGATTATAAATTCGCGACGTGGAACGTTAGGACACTTTACAGAACAGGCACGATAAAAGTAGTTAGCGAAATCCTTGATAAGTACGATATTGACATCGCGGCAACCAAGAGGTTAGGCTACCGGGGGAAGGACAAATGACCGTAGGTAAATACATCTTTCTGCATGGCAGAAGCGTAATGGGCAATTTCGAAACGGGCTTTTTTATTAAAAGAGAACTGTCAACGAACATCAAAAATTTTAATTCAGTAAATGAGAGAATTTCATGTTTACGTTTGAGTAACAAATGGTACAACTATACTCTTATCAATGCTCACGGGCCGACGGAAGAAAAGGACAATAATATTAAAGAAATTCTTTGCGGATTTGGAAAGAACATATGACGCAAGTCCTTCGTTTGATACTAAAATTATACTGGGGGATTTTAACGAGAAAATCGGCTGAGAAGATTTTTTTAGAACAATTATTGGAAAATAGAATCTCCACGAGCTGAGTAACGATAATGGCACCAGAGTCATCGAATTTGCAACATCAAAGAACCTTGTCGTCAAAAGTACCCAGTTTAAACATCGCGAAATTCACAAAGCAACGTGGACATCCCCAGACGGCGTAACCGAGAATCAAATCGATCATGTATTAACTGATAGGAGACATAACTCTAACATTCTTGATGTCAGGGCTTATAGGGGGGGCTGACTGCAATTCAGACCATTTCCTGGTACTATCTAAAGTTAGGACGCGTCTAGCGGTAGCTGAAAATCCACACCCCCGCAAGTCTCAGAAAAAATTCGCGCTAGAAAGACTGCAAGACCCTAATAAACTATTCGAGTATCGGCAAGAAATCAAAATCCGTATAGATAATCAGATGGAGGGAACGTTAGACCAGAAACTCGATGTAGATAAAAAATAGGAAAGGATAAAAAACGTGATTAAGGAAGCGGGAAACAAGATAGTAGGGCACAGACCCCAGAAAAAAGATAAGCCGTGGTTCGATGACGCATGCAAAAAACTAATAGAGGTACGCGGAAAGGCTAAAATTATATATCTCAACGATAAGAACGAACAAACTCTAGCAAACTATAAAAATCCTGAAACAGTGGCTGACAGGGTTGTAAGGGGGAAAAAACGTGAGTGGGAAAAAAGTAAAATCTTAGATATAACGGAAATGTATTGGAAAACAATACGCGTGACATGTATCAGGGGATAAATTCAAACCGGAAGGGGTATAAGAATCGAAACTTTATTAAAGATGAAAATGGTAATATGATCGCGGATGAAGGGGAAACATTAACGAGATGGAAAAATTATTTTAATGAATTACTTAATGTACATGCAAATAACTAGGGGGGAGACCTTGAAGAGTTTCTTACTGCGGAAACGGAAATGAGGGAACCAACACTTGATGAAGTGGAGAAAGCGATCGGTAAACTCAAAAACAACAAAGCAGCAGGGATAGACAGTATACCCTGGGAACTTATTAAGGAAGGAGGCAAGCGGCTAAGTGCTGAAATACACAGGCTAATCAAACAAATTTGGAGAGAGGAACAAATGCCTAGGGAATGGACCGAATCAGTCATTATACTGATTTTTAAAAAAGGGGACAAATCCGTTTGCAATAACTACAGAGGTATCTCATTACTTTCGACCTGCTATAAAGTCTTATCTAATATTCTCCTGGACAGACTAATCCCATTCGCAGAAGATATTATCGGACATTATCAATGTGGGTTTAGACGTAACCGATCGACTAGTGATCAAATGTTCACAATCAGACAAAGAATAGAACACCAGTGGGAGTATAACAAGCATTTTGGGCAACTATTTATTGACTTCAAAAAAATGTACGACTCGATTATCAAATCAAAATTGTATTATATTCTTGTATCTCTCGGGCTTACAAAGAAACTAGTAGCTCTGATACGCGTCTGCATGCAAGACAGCAGAGGAAGGGTTCGCGTTCAAAATAAACTTTCTGATTCATTTGATACACATGAGGGACTAAAACCAGGGGACGCGCTATCGCCATTACTGTTTAATTTAGTCCTAGAATACGTGATTCACCATGTTCAGGTCGATGAAGGTGGGTTAATTTTAAATGGGACGACGCAAATACTGGGATACGCGGACGATTTCAGTATGTTTGGTTATAGCGAGGAAATCATAGTGCGGAACACGGAAAAACTGATCATGAAAACCCGAGAAGTAGGACTTGAAAGAAGCGAAGAAAAAACTGAATATATGATCAATAGCAGAGTGAATGATCCAACTATAACCGCGCTTAGAGTGGAGGGGGAAATTCGTTCCAGAGGGTTTCAAAGTTTAAAACTCTGGGCACCAGCATCAATGACACTAATGATTTTCGGGACGAGATCAAACAGAGATTGCAATCAGCGAATGCTTGTTATTACGGTACCAGTAAGCTGTTTTAATCGCGACTTATCTCGAAAAATCTAAAAAAAGCGTATTCATAAAACGATTATAATTCCAGTCTTGTTGTACGGTAGCGAAACGTGGGCAATCACAAAAAACGAAGAGAAAAATTCGAGGTATTGAAAAGAAAAGTACTCAGAAAAATATTTGGGGCAAAAAAGGACCAAGTTAGCGGAAAGTGGAGAATTTTGCATAACGTTGAAGTTGAAGAACTATATGGGGAGCCAAGTATAGGCCAGGTGATAAAAGTGCGTAGACTGCGATGGGCTGGGCACGTAGCTAGGATGGGATTGCAGAGAGCTGCGTATAGAATCATGACTGGAAAACCATCGGGAACCCTCTAGGCAGACCAAAGCGTGGATGGGAAGATAAAGTTGTAGAGACCCTTAAGAAAATTGATAGACTAGGTGACAGGTCTTCGATAGTTGTGGCACAGGATAGGGAGGAATAGCGCGGGGTGGTGCACTTGGCCATGAATTTCCGAATTCCTAATGCCATGTAATAATAATAATAATTACATAATAATGTTAAACACTGCTTTCAAAGTTTTAAAAAAACTAGCAGATTGACGTATGCAAAGGACTGTGCCCTTGCATATAAGGCACGATCGTTATATTGTAGGATGTCTCTTATAAAATATACGTTTAAAAAATGTATAAAATTAGATGCAACGACATTCACGTACTCTCTAAAACCATAACGAAGCCTCATTTAGTTCAGATTTTCTAATGCTATTTTAAATGAAACAAGTTTTTTATAGTCTATAGACATGTGGATACACGTGAATTGGTTATTTGCTCAGGTTTATATGTAAAATGAAAAATGCTCCTCAGACGATGATCTTTTATTTACTGCCAGTCAGTTCAAGTGCTGGCATCTCAAAACGAGTGCGCCGATCAAGCTAAAAATAGAACCGTTGGTGCAGCTTGAAAAGACGAACAAAATTGTACAAAAATCGTGACAATCGACAAACTACTCGTCGAGTGACAGCAAAACACCAATCAACTATTTTTTTGGTCACCCGGAAGCCTGCCACTAGGACTGAATTTTAAGCAGTTGATATTCAAAATACACGGGTCCTGTGCCACTGAAAATTTGCACAACTGTACAGATGTAGAAAAATGTTTTAAATCACTTTTTAGTACTGATTCATTGATTACTTCCTCAGATTCACATGTAAAACGATAAATGCTCCTCCTCCGATGAACTTTTATTCACTGCCAGTCAATCCAAGTGCTGGCATCTCAGAACGAGTTGGCCGATCAAGCTGGAAATAGGAACGTTGAAGCAGCATGAAAAGACAAACAAAATGCTGCAAGAATCATGACGATCGATCAACAATTCGTCAAATAACAGAAAAACACCAATCAACCATTTTTATGGCCATCCGGAGCCTGCCACTAGGACTAATCTTCATGCAGTAGGCATTCATAATACATGTGTCCTGCAACTCTGAAAATTTGTACAAGTGTAGTACACATGTAGAAGATTGTTTTAAATCGCTTTTTAGCTCTGATAAATTCATTACTTGCGCTGATTTACATGACATATGAAAATCCTCCTTCTATGAAAAATTTTTACAGTATCAGTTAACGTGCTCGCATTTTAAAACCAGTAAGCCGATTTTGCTCAAATTAAAACTGGGACTTTCCTACACACAGACGAGTAAAATGCTGCAAGTTGGGCTCGATTAAGTTAAAGTTACATATCGAAACCCCGGTGAAACCTCGATCACTTTTTTTTCGTGGGCGAGAGAACATAAGGCACTCCATCAGTATAACGATCGTGCATAATTATTCAATTAGATAAATAATTTAATAATGTATATCATGAATTAAATCTTCATGAATTGAATCAAATTTATTACTGAACAGTAAATGAAAATTTAAATTAAAAATAAGTTATGAACCACAATATGGCAGGAAGTGAGAGTAACCGCCTTAAAAAAACAGCTCGTGGCTTTTTTTTTAGGAATCGAATTAAAATAAAAAATGTACTTCCGTTACATATTTATTAAGGGTGAGAATTTTAAAATTGCTGTTGTACTCCTGTGTACAGCGCGCCAAGAGAAGTACACTATCATTTCAAAAATCACCTTACTCACGAAAGAAAAAATTTTGAAAGAATACGACGCAGTGACCATCAAATTATTTATCCATATAACCCCGTGTGAATGAACCAATATTGGAAAAAAGGGTATGTCTCTCTCTCTCTCTCTCTCTCTCTTTTCCCATACCTGGTGTGTATTCCGAAAATCAAGTTTGTCAAGTAAACGGCAACGCTTGCAGTATTGAAAAGTCAATACGGTACAGTGACTGCTGTTTCTATGACATAACCTCTCATGGAACCAGCTCAGGTATCACAGCTGATTCGTTTCGAACTTTAGCTCAAGCAGTCACTTTACCGTATTGACTTTTCAATACCGACAGCGTTGTCTTTTAATTGACAAACTTGAGTTTCGGAATACACCCCTGTACGTACGGTAAAATAATGTAAAACTTTGCTGTCAAAGATTCGAAAAAAATTATTTAATTAAATAAATAATTTATTATTATTGTGTATGAAAATAAAATATTGATAAACAAATTAATTATTAAACAGTGAATGAAAATTTTATTAGAAAAAACCAAGTTATAAATCACCATATCAGAAGGCAGTGAAAGTAATACCATTATCGAGATAGCTCGTGGTTAGATGGATAAGGTGCTCGGCTCACGTGCAAAAGGTTGTGAGTTCGAATCTCGTGGAAAGATTTTTGTTTTTTCCAACACAGAGAGAGAGAGAGAGAGATTCGGTGATTTATCGCCAAACTGGCTATTTTCAGCCTTCTATGGCGATTTTTTTTCTTAAAGTGGCTATGGCGATTTTTTTTGGCTATAACGTAAGCTGGAGTGGCGATTTTGGCTATTTCTAGTGAATGTGACCGAAAGCCTTGAATGTATATCTCTATCGTGTATCTTACATCTACAGACCTCTCTCTCGCTCTTACGGAGTCTTATGCATTCGTCATTTGTCATTCCGCTGCGTGTAACTTCAGCCTTAGGGCTCAGTCCCAT
>JAPYYV010012737.1:0-11501 GCA_030522625.1 Copidosoma aretas | reverse complement strand
TAATTTTTTTCTCTTTCTTTTTTCTCGTCAAGTACGGTTTTTTATAGGATAGTTGTTGATTTCTGTTCTGTAATGTGTTTTGAAAAAACCACAAACTGCCGATTCAGAGTTCCGAAAGAAAGAGGACATGTACTTATTGTGTGATCTCTCGTATAACGGAGGTGATTTTTTTATTTCAACAAAAATAACAATTTATACATTAAACTGTTTTCCCTTTCCCCCATCTTCACCATCGTCATCATATCTCATCATCATCACCATCACCATCACCATCATCATCATCATCATCATCATCATCATCATCATCATCATCATCATCATCATCATCATCATCATTATCGTGTCGTTTCTGATGGTAGTCGTCATAATATTAACTATTATGTGTCTGTATAACACCCTCCTTAGATTACCGGCATAGGCGTTTAGTGCGCTCGCTCGCCATTTATTTTTATTTTCTCCGCCCGTGTTTCGTCGATCGTTTTCAATTTTTATTCAATTTATCATTAATAGTGGTTGCTGCTTATTTATAGAGTAATAATCGTATAGCGTGTTTTTTTTTGTATTTACTTTTTATTGATTTTCTTTTAATTTCATAGACATGCGCGACAGCGACAAATTCAATGACGTTTTTGGAATAATATCCTCTCCCCCCCCCCCCAAAAAAAAAAAAGTTAATAGAAAGAGGCGCGTTTCGGGCATTCTTGTTTTTTTTTCCCTTTGTTTTATATAGGCACACGTGTTTTTTTTTTTTTTTTTTTTTATGGTAATATACACTATATTATCACTTAAAGCGTATCATTTATAGTACGGGCTTAAACAAAAAGAAAATGAAAATCAAAGCGCACTGGGAGCTCTCGGTTCATTTAATTTTTCAAATTTTACATTTTTTTACGCAAGATGATTTTAACGATGAAGTGGTTGATAAAAATTAAAGTAGCTCAGCATATTACGACGCAAGGCTGAGTACCGATCAGCAAAAAAAACAAACGGTAAACTGAGACTACGGGTGAGTCAATCACAGAAGACCTTTTTAAAACAAGAAATGATAAGGAAGTAAATACAGGAAGGCTGTTTTCTTTTTCTTACACATGTTTATTTTTTTTTTTTTTTTTTTTTTTTTTTATTCGTTTTTATAAGTCATCAGAAATTTGCGCTCTTTTTCTTTTTTTTTTTTCTACCATTTTCGCGAAGAAAAATACCACAATTAAAATTCTAATATCACAAAGTTTTTTATCGTCATCATCATCATTCTCTTATAATGAAAAAATGTCGAATCGATTTTTTTAGTGCTATCGTCTATCGTCGTGCGGATCATGAGGTGGCGGGTGCTTCGAAATGCTGAATAAATTTCGCGCGCGGATGTTCGTTGATTTATTTTATTATTTCATATAATGATAAAACACACGTTTTTCCTCCCCGTTCGATTAAAAAAATATCGAGCGTTAGAGATCATTAAGTGACTTCTGATATACAGTACAATCATTCCTGTTCACCTTACTTCTTATTTTATAATAATTTTATCGAATACATCGAGAGCCATTAATGACGACACAATGATGTTTAAACACGTACAGGTGAGATGGATGATAAATAAAAAGATGTATTAATGGTCGTATCATGTACTAAGTATAATTATAAATGCAAAAATTTGCAGGAGTCATTTCGTAAATAAGTGATTTGATTTCTGATGTAAGTGTGCGAATAAATAGATTTCATTTGATACATATATGTATGTATGTATGTTAAGACTCTTGAGGTGAATTAAAAATGTATTCAGAGGAATGCAATTGATGAAAATAGTAAAGCCGCATTGTCAAGAACAAAAAATAAAAATATTTAAAAGCTTATTTTAACGACTTCGAAATAAATACATGTTTGGTATTTATTCGTATGAAAGTTTTCTTCAAAATTACGAGATCCTAAACATGTATTTCTTTTTCAGCAATAGCATTGTATTTACACATAGAAAAAATATTAAAGATCAAATGTCGATGAACATCTATTATAATAGTTATCCATGTAGTTTTTGGACAGATTACTTTTTACCAACCCATCACAGGGGAATGAAAGTAAAAGAAATTTTTTTCCCAATCTGTTTTCACTACAAGGCGAAAAAACGACGACGATTTATTGCACCAATAAGTAAGAATTCGGAAAGCCTTAAAAAATCGCGAAACTTGAATACGATAAATGGCGCAGTTACGCATTAATATAAAATTAGGCTGTAAAAAAATTTTTTATCACGTGTACTCGAGTCTATGTGTTTGGAGGTGAAGATTTTTTAATGTAGTGACGCGCCTTTTTTTAATTTCTCTCGGTTTTTCAAATCAGCTCATATTATATGCTTTCACGCTTTCTCCTAAATCGGCATAGGTTACGCACTCTTTTATTTTTAATTATATACTATTTTTTTTAAATTGATAAATTAAATAAAACCCACAACTAATAATTCATCGACGATTTAATATTTTTTTTTTATCGACTGTTTATTTCAATCATCAGAGAACGTAGTCTTGAAGGAAAAACTTTCCCTAGTCAGTTCGTGGTTTTTCAATCTATGCACTAGCTACATTACTTAGACTGGGCTTCTGCTTTTTTTTAATCTTCATCCTTATTCTGTATACATTATAATAAGCTAATAATCATATGATTACTTATATTATTCACTCTTAAAAGATAAGAATATGTACTATGTACAAGGCTTAAGCTTACATACTTTTATTTTATAATTTTCTTTATTCATCATTTTATCATTATCCATTATCATTATCATCACCATCATCGTCATTATCAATATCATCATCTTCATCACCATCACCACCACTGTCATCATTATCGTCATCGTCATCAACATCAACATAATTACCATCATGAATTCATTTTTACTTGGAAAAGAAGACTGAAAAATGAAGTAAATAAAAGAAGGTGGTGACGGTGCGGCACCACATCACTATCAAATAGCGCATCAATCACTCTCGTTATTTTTGCCAATGACTTTCGCGTGTATATTCTTTTACATCATTCTTTCACTCATTTGAATTTCCATAATCTATCTAACGACTACACTTTGTTTTTTCTCTCACACAACATATCCTCGGATTGAACGTTCACACTCATTCAAAATAAAAACAATCACACCATTAACGCCACGTTTCATCAGTTTAACGATTATACGTAATTCATATTTACAAAAGCGTCTGCATTGTAAACTCACGGGGCTACACGTTTGCTTTATTTCATGCTTTGCTGAAAAGTCTTTGCACTTCCACTTACTAGCGTTTACATATATTAAATAGTGCACACATAGCGTACAAACGTTCATCACCCTGTTTCGTATTTCTAGACTTCGCAATCGCAACGGACTTAATGTTGTACCGACGTTGGAATGAACGCTGACTTGTTCGATTTTTTTTTTCCACGAAAAAAAATTGTACATTGCAGTGGCTAAAATAAGACGTGGTTCATAATTTTTTTTTTCGTTATTCAATGCGACATGACAACTCATCTGCTACGTAACGATTTTCGCTTTCCTAAACTAAAAATAAAAGTTTTCTACAGATTCTCGAGTTTAGAAAAGTTCACCCCTCGATCACTGTGAGTCGGTTATGTACATATGTTATGTACATATTTGTCAAATTGCGCAGAATACATTATATTCATAATTATATTAAAATTTACCAAAATTAAAAATAAAAAAAGAATCTTGGTGTTGAATCCCAAGGCGTAATCTACACTTTATTTAGCTCAATATTTTACAACTTGATATAGCTTTTCTTACTGAACAAATAAAATTAAAATAAAAGTACAACATTTGGTTAAAATACAAATACAAAATAATGTTGTTCATTGGCACTCTGCGCTCGTCGACTTGCTCAATAGATGTTAGATACAATAAAACAAAAAAATGTGGCCATCAAATTGTTCGTACAATTCACATTGAAAAAAAAAAGAGATATCACGAGTAAGGTAAAAATACAATGCGTGCATAGAAAAGCTTACTTCGAAATTACATCTATATTTACACCTTAAAACTCATCGCGATTCAAAATAAAGTCGAATTTTTCATACTCAAGATACAATTAAAGACTCGAGATCTTCGGTTGACAAAAAAAATATACATCGAAGAAATGAGATAAAACATTTAGTCCTTTTTGTCTGAACAGAGCTTATAAAAAACAAGCTAGAAAAAGTGAAAGTATTATAAAAAGACCGCATCGTATATTTTTTACAATAACCACGCACAATACTTGCTTTTTCTCGCGAGACACACGATATAACAACCACAATCACACATGCCTTTTCTTATTCTCTCTCTCTCTCTCTTTGTGTCCCTGTTTCACCAAATGTCGTTGCTGCTCTTGTTGCCTCTTACTGCAGAGTAGCAATAGTAGTTGAAGTAGTAACAGAAGCAGTCTTAATCATAGTATTAGTCAGCAACGTAGATATGCGTCGTGTCTATCCTTCGGATCCTCGCACCGTTATATCAATCCTCGTCCGAGAGCGGCTCGTACTGAGCGGAGAGGAGAGGCGCGGGCTCCTCAGTCTTCACGACCGTGACAGCCGCGGCGCTCGTTGGCGGTGGCACCGGTGGTGGCCCTGTGTGCACGCCCAACGCGTTGAACGGATAGAAAGTCGTGGGCGTGGGTACCGGGGGCTGTGGCGGCTGCTGTTCTCGCGGGGACTCGTCGATCACCATCTCACCACTGGGCGAACTGTCGGCGCACTTGTCGTCCTTGTCGTTGGCGCTACCACCGTTACGATCGTTACCACCCGAGCTTGACTTATCGTCCTCCGTCCTCATTACTTCGACGATCTTGTTCTTGACGTAGTCGAGTGGCGAGAGGTGCGACTTGCTCGACGGTGTCACAGGTGTCGTCGTCGAGGCTGCACTGGGCTCATAAAAGCGCCGCGGATAATGATTTGTCGTCGGTTCGGGCGGTGAGAGTGGCTCATGTTGGAACTGCGGTTGCAACTGTTGACTCTGATGCGTTGGTTGAGCCTGCGATGAAGGTGGATTTTGCTGCACAACCCGGATGATCTGTCGCTCGTCGCCCGATTTCACAGAGTCTGCTTCAGCGCCTTTTTTCCTCTTCCAGTCTTCTGGCATTTGATAGCTACAACATGAATCATTTCCAATAAGACATTTTTTACCTGAATTCATCAGAAATAAGTTATCACTGAAATACTAACCCCTGGTAAGGTCTGTAGGAAGACATTGGTCCGTAATCTTTGTTCACTATGTGGTCGACGTGCTCGCCTAGAGTAAGACCTTTGTTTACACTGTTGCTTGCACCTCCACTGCCTGAACTGTTATTTGCATTTTCTTCTCCAGCTGGGCTGTGGGCCATGCCATTAGGTTCGGATGGACTGTCCCTATGAAAATTCTGTAAACAGATAAAGAGTCATGAAAATTGCTACTTCCTTTTGTTCGCTAAATTGAGAAGATTTGATATTTTTTTGACATTCACCCGAAAAAGTCGATCACCAGGTCGTGATTGATTGTTGGAGGGATTCTTGTCACTGCTCGTGTCGGCAGTCTGGTTTATCTGATGCGTGATGATGGCATCGATCAAGTTAGCTGCTGTCAATGTAGAAGAATCATTTGACTGATTGGAAGATGACTGACCATGCCTGGCAGAAGGAGGCGGTGGCTGTAACTGTGAAGGATGTCGCTGAGGCTGGTAGAAACCACTATTTTTCGGCGTGCTTGGCGACTCACACTGACGCGATTCAGCGAGTTCTCTGTGAAAAAAATAGGATGTTATCGAAATCGGTGTCATCAAAGTAATATTCGTTCTTATAGAAGAAATATTGAAATTCACCTGTACATATGGTCGTGTTGATCTTTGTACAGCTGAACAATGTGCCGCCTCTGTTCGGCTTCGATTCGCTGCTGATGCTGCTGCATTTGCTGTATCTGCTGTTTCTGATATCTCTGCTGTTGGTGCTGCAGATAAGCCATGTTCTCCCTCTGCTGCTGCTGCTGCATGGCTAATCTGTGATCGGCCTGCTGCTGCATCTCCTTCTCAATCTTCTTCTGGGCAAGCTTTCTCTCCTGTTGCTGCTGCTTCTCTCGCTGTTGTACAGCCAGCCTGTACTCTTGATGTTCCTTTTCACGCTGTGCCGCAGCTGCAACCATCTGCATTTCCTTTTCGCGCTGATGCTGGTGTTGCTGCACGAGCCTGTAGTGCTGCTGTTGTAGGTCTTTCTCGCGCTGTTGCTGCTGCTGGATCTCCTTTTCGCGTTGTTGAACAGCCGCCCGGTGGTCGGCTGCTGCTTGAGCAACCGCAGCCTGATGCAGCTCCTGCTCACGTTGCTGCTGAGCTAGCCGATGCTCTTGCTGCTGTTGCTGCTGCTGCTGGAGTTCTTTCTCACGCTGCATCCGCTCCATCTGCTGCTGGTGGTGAAGCTGCTGTTGTTGCTGCTGTTCCTTTTCCCGCTGGAGTCGCTGTTGCTGCTCCTCTTCCTGTTTCTCACGAATCATCATATCACGCTGCTGTTCCTCACGTTGTTGCATCGCAACGGCCATTTGATACTGTTGACGAGCCAACCTGGGCATGTTTTGCAACGAGCGGCTGTCGATGTGACGATCGGCATACATTCGATCGATCGACATGTACAGCTGCTCGTGGCCACCGGTGCTCGCTGGTTGGTGGGGTACAGGCAGACTTGGCTGTTGAACGGCGACATCAACGAGGCTCGAGAAAGCCTCGTGACCTGCAGGCAGAGGCGCATAGTGCTTTGGTGTGTTGTGCCTCTGAATTACACCCTGGCGTGGTTGTTGGTGAGGTTGGGGTGGCGGTGTATTCGCGCAGTACAACGTGGCTGGAGATTCGCTTTTGTTGCCGGGCTCGGACAAACCACTGCTACGATTTCTCGGGTGCATCTGCTGACTGGTAATGTAGTCGTTCATAATGATTTGCCGCGAGGACAGCTGCTCTACCGTGTAATTCGATGCTTGTCGTGGCGGATACGAGTTGTACTGATTACTGTTGGAGAAAACGATTTTGTAAAATTACTATCACACTAGAAAATGAAAAATAATAAATTTTTAAATTAGTTCACACCTTTGACCGTGACTGACGACGACTCCAGAATTCTGAGCTTGAACAGGCACATTGCTCGTTGTAACAGGCGAGTGTCGAATGGAACGATGGTAGTCGTACATCGGTGATCGCTTGTCGACAGCGAACGGATGCACGGGAGTACCTTGAGTGATGGAACCGCCTTCCTTGGAACCTACTACAAACAACAGGTGAGATTGAAATGAAAAAAAAAAAATAAATAAAAATAAATTCTTCCTATGGTACTTTAAAATAAGATTAAACGTACCTGCTGTAGGACTTGGATTGGGCTGACTGGTGTTTCCAGGCGGTGTCATTTGCCTGAGTAGACCGTCGTACCTCGGATTCGACACAGGAGTACCATGAGTAATCGAACCGGTCTTGTGTGGTGTGCTCATGTTACTAAGCTTGGGCGAGAGCTTAGGGTGTGTCGATACTACCGCTGCCACCTTATTCGAGAGCTTTGGAGTAAGTGGAGCCTGAGGTCGGGGCGACGAGACGTACACGTGCGGACTCTTGGAACCACGTCCTTGAGGCTCTTGAGAAGGGTGGGGGTGCGGGTAATAATGACTGGACGGCGGAGCTGGTTCTGGCCGGTAATGGCTCATCGGCGCGGGCTTGTGGGAAGACGGAGGTGGCTGTAACGTGTGATTGTACTCCTGCTGCTGGCGCGGCTTTTTTATACTGAGATCAAGCGTGCCTTCAGTCTCTCGCATCGCCTGCTGAGCCTAAAAACATAATTTAAGGGTAAATAAACGTCGTCTTGCGATATATCGATGGATTGAAAGTGTCAAATGATAGGAAAAAAAAAAAAAAAAAAAGAAAAGAAAATTGCACAGCACCTGCATGACAACAAGTCCCTCCTTTGGCAGCATATCCTGACTGCTGGGCTGTGGTTGCTGGCTGGGCGCAGATGGCGGACAGGGAGTGATGGTTGCCTGCATCTGGTTTATCTGCTGTGGACTTGGGGCCGAACGATGGACATGCGGACCCGAGACCACGGACAGCGTGGCCAGACTTGATTCCCTGCTCGCCATTGCAGTGTTTGATATATTTGGTACCTGGGAGGCCGACTTGTAGTCACGCAAATAGCTGATGTCGTTGCGATGATCGGTCTTGAGGATACTCGATATCGTAGGCGTGACCGAACTCACTGGAATCGAGGAGGCCGGACCACTATCCGCCGGGGTGCGCTTCAGCTGCATCTCGATAACTCCGAGCATGAGGTCCTTTAACACGAATCGATGAAAACATTGTACACCATTACGATGAGTCTCGAGTCGAGGACTAACATTGCAAATGAAATGATTTCGCGCAAGCTCACCTTCACCGTAAGCGGATTGGGTCCGCTGGTCGTCGAGGGCGGAGAGTGGACTAAAACTGGCTGCGGCTGAGTCTGTACGATAGACTGAGATGACGGGTGAGAGGACGATGTGGCGCTACTGCTGTTGCCGGCGTTACCAGCAGGCGGAGTGAACGTCACTACGACGCCACCACCAGTATTGTCCAAATCCGTGCCGCTCTGACCTTCGTCCGCCGTCTCCTGGAACAAGCCGTGTACCTCTATCAGCCGGCCCTCTCATCGCGGGAGGGACGATTGAGGCTCAAAAAAAAATTAAACAAATCCGCGCGGGATGTCACCAACCAGTGGCGCGTTTTGGATATCGTAATTGTTCGAATGAACGCGGAAAAAAAGAAAAGAAAAAAAGATTGGTCTATTCTCAAAGACCGTTCGACTCTACATCTTGACGCAGATCACATGTACTCTATACAAGAGCATGGGTATGCGTCGAGATCAGAGAGCGCGCTAGTTTAAAAGTAGATGGATATAGGAGTAAAAGGCTTGACGAAAGTGCAGATCGAGAGCGAGAAAAAGAGATGGCGACGAGAGGGAGAGAGGAGAGTCAAGAGAAAAGTCCTGCGACGGATCAATCAGTCTTACCGTAGCAGAGCTGTCGTAGTCTTCCCTCGTGCTCGTGGGCGGGTTGGTCTGTGGTGTCTGGGAGGAGGACAGCGGCGACGGTGCTATCAACGAGACCACCGCCACGTCCGCGAGCTGCTGCTGCTGCTGCTGCTGCTGCTGCTGCTGCTGCTGCTGTTGTTTATCACCCACCTTGTTCTCTTGCGCCTGCGGGAAGACCATGTTTAGAGAGACGACAGCGGCGGCGGCGTTGGCGGTGCCACCGCTCGATTGAGCCGCCGAGGACGTCGAAGTCGACGACGACGCCAGGATCGTTGTCGGCGTGCTGCTCGGTATCGTGTTCGCGGGACTACCCGCGCTCGCCGTATCGCTCGAATCGTGCACCTGTTGTTGTGAAACAAACATAAACAGAGATGGTCGTGAAAGTAAAACACAACGAGAGCCCGAGGGGAAGGGAACCAACAATCGACCACAGGGACTTACAGCCAATTCATCACAGCTACTGGTACTGCTCCCGCTCTCCTCCTCGTCGGTCAAGCAGGGCCTTCGCTCCTCGCCGAGCGACTGATAGTACTCGGCAACGACCTGGTCCAAGCCCAGTTTCTTCCGATAGGTCAGATAGTAGGTCTTGCACTGGTGATTCGTCTTGCCGGCTATCTGCTCCGATATCTTGGGCCAGTTGGTGCCGTGCTCGCGCAGGGCCTTGCGCAGTAGCTCGAGCTCCTCGTCCGTCCACTGTCTGCCCGGTCCGTCGGCTTCGTCGGCCGCGTCCCCGCTCCCGGAGAAGTGGGGCGCCAGTCGGCGCGATATCCGGTTGAAGCACGCCGAGCAGCACTTTGTCACGTTGCTCGGGATCTCTGAAACCGGGGCGCGGTGACGAATGAACGATCACGATGGCGGCGGGATAAGAGTACGGGGGGAGCAACAGATCGAGTTGATCGTCGGAGTTTCGAGAGGGAAGGAAACTATAAAGCCAATACGAGTGGCGCGTTTTACGAAACAGAACGAGGAGGAGGAGGAGGAGGAGGAAGAAGAAGCAACACTCACGGAACTCCTGGATGATGGGATCCCGGACCTCGGCCGGCAGGTCGTTCCACTTGGGCGGCAGGGCCCTGAGCCGCTTGACCCGCGTCTTGCCGGAGCTGGCGTTGCTCAGGTTCGGACAGCCCGGCAGGGGGCAGGTCGTGTACCGGCCCCGGACCGACTTGCACCGGCAGCTGTTGCACACCCTGGCCCCGGCGGTCACCTGATCCTCGCGTAGTCCGTAATGCGAGGCGTGGCTGCGGGGCAGGGGCCTGCTCTGGCCGCCGGCCTCGACCGTCGTCTGGCAGACCGCGCACGGGTGCGGGCCCAACTGTCGGCCCCCGCATTCTGGAAAGCAAAGAAAATGCAATTTTGAGTGTTACGCGCACGGTGAGCTGCACAAAAAACAAAACGGAGAACGGGGAGACAATTTTTACCGATCAATGCGCGAAATCTGGATGAAAGCGTTGGGGGGCGGTTATATATAGTTTCACCTGTACGCGCAAATCAAATAGAGGGGGTCCGGCGCGCGTGTCGATCCTGTATCTGCGAGACAATTGTAACGTGACACCGGCGTGCGAGGGAGCGCATATAGCGCATATAGCGCATAGAGTGGGTGTGCAGTACTTGTACATTGAAATCACTCGAATGCCGTGGTTAGAGGGGCAATCGGCGTTATGGACTCCTCCGCATAATTGCTTCTCGCTCCGTTTTTTCCATTCGCTTTCTCATTCGTCCATTTCCGGTCGAAGTAATAATACTCGTTCCGGTGATTTGTGCAATTTTCAGGTCGAGAGGGATGCCGTGTTGTGACGTACCTGTTACAGCACGAATCACACTCGCCCGTGCTTTTGTGTTATACACTGTTGTAATACGCGCAGGTGGTGTGTGCAACGACGGTGGAGTTTTTACGGGCACAAATTGTCATTAGATAAAAATGCAGATTGGAGCGAAAAAAACTGCTCGTCAATAATTTAACGCCTGTCTGGTATACCCTATTATTAGACACACATGCGGATGATATAACATTACCGTCTCTTTGACCGCTAGCCATGCACACGGCGCATACAATTTTCATTCGCGCATGATCAAACAAATTCAGGATGATTGGGGGTACCTTTAATTTACCCCCCCCCCCCCCCCCCCCCCCTTATTTTCAAACAACAAAAAAAAAAAAAAAAAAAAAAAAAAAAAAAAAAAAAAGAGGTTCAACCACAGTGCGCCGATTCGTTCGCATTCGGCAGAGCATAAGTATATGCACAGAGGTCCGGGAGAGCGGCAGGAAATGAAATGTATAAAAAACAGGGGCGACCGCCGACGTCCGGAGCGCGCGAAAAGGAATAATTAGCCTTGGGGGCAGGGGGTGCGCGCGCGCCCTCTCGGGCCGCTAAGTAACTAATCAGGAAGTGCCAATTACAAACTTCCCTCCCGCCCCCCCGGGCCTCGCCGTCGTCGGCCCTGCCAATTGAGCCCCCCGCGGCCGGCGATGCTTG
>JAPYYV010012736.1:0-10660 GCA_030522625.1 Copidosoma aretas | reverse complement strand
TTTGTAATAGCCAATTTCAATAATATAAACTTCAGTAACGGCTCTTTTTGAAGTTTCACTTCTGCCGGGGGTCCCCAGACCCACACGTTTTTTTTTTTTCCATCCGATTCTGCTTTACCGAAGGATATTGCATTCTTTTATCCCAAAACATGAGTGGGAATCCAAAAAAAACCTTTTTTAGACGATTTTCCCGTGCCTCAAAGCATTAATTTTTTCTTATGGTATTTGCGTGTTAAAAGTGATACAAATTGTTCATCTACTATGAAAACCATAAAAAGCACTAAAATTTCAAGTCTTAAATACATATTCCCATGTATTTTATCCTCCTTAACCTAATGGTATCCTTGATTTTAACCGTTTGATTGACTGTAAAGGTATGTGAGTAAAAACTCGTAAAAAAATGCGACAATGCTTGATGTACTGATAATATTCATCATAAGAACCATGAAAATCATTAAAAATGCGGTCCTAAGAATACGTAGTCCCATGTATTATTTTCTTCTGAATCTGATGGTATGATCAGTTTTCACCAAAGCATTGACTGAAAGGACTGCAAGTGAAAACTCGCGAAAAAATTCAATAGTGCGTGATGTACCGATAATATTCATCATAAAAACCATGGAAGTCATTAAAACTGCAGTTCTAAGAATACGTATTCCTATGGTTTTTTTTCTCCTATATACGATGGTATGATCAGTTTTTACCATAGCATCGATTGAGAAGGTGTGTGAGTATAATAATGCGGAAACCAGCTGTCCGCGAATTGTAATGAGTGATGAAGCGTTAAAAGACTGGAATTTCGAGGTCAAAATTATATATAATTATAAATATGGAGTAAGAACCATAACTATTTATTTTTTACGGTGTAAAAAATATTGTACTCCCTCTCCTGAATGTACATACTATTTGTCATTAGAAAAAATAGCAAATATTGAAATAAACAATAGAAGTATCGCAGATATTGTGTTCACCTCAATTCTCGTTTAATTGCAAATGATAATTTTAAGTATAGTAACTTATTTCTTCAGATATTATTTCACAAAATGACTATATTTTTCGCATATGTGTATGTAATGCGAGTCGAGCGCGTTTGAATATCACCGCATTATACTGTAGTACGCCCCAGACCTGCACTTACAGTACTTCGTAGTGACCTATCTACTCGGTGAGAGTCAGATAAGTCGAATTATCAGTGCGGTTG
The DNA here is from genome assembly GCA_030522625.1 of Copidosoma aretas. Lineage (NCBI taxonomy): Eukaryota > Metazoa > Arthropoda > Insecta > Hymenoptera > Encyrtidae > Copidosoma > Copidosoma aretas. The sequence continues at coordinate 9,459 of JAPYYV010012736.1, read as the reverse complement.
CGTATTTTTCTTGTTTTTCATTTTTTTTTGTTCCATGCTGGATTTTTGATGGTGTGTGTACGTCTGGACATTTTCAGTATGGTTCGAGGGGGCCTTCATATTAAACTAGTATTGTGCGTATGTATGATTGGTTGGCTTTATGACTGCATAAGCTGTAGGCCATTTAATACTCTATCTCATAACCAGCAGATTATGTCTGTGGCCGATCATCTAAATCGTAAGTATAAAGGTACATAAACTCGAGCTTATTGATATACCATCGTCTACTGCGTTTCTTTACTAGTCTCTAAAATTTGCGACACGAGCGATAGCGAGTATTGCTAGGGATGAAGCGAGCTTCGAATCATAATACCGTGAATGTGAATACACATTTGTAGGGTAAGATACTTGACTGGCTGTCTTACGCTGCCGCCTAACGCTTACATTTGTTGCTTCGACGTTTTAATTTAGATCTACTGCTTTGTCGCCTTCGTATCTGTTTATAAGATGCGTGCGCGACAATTTAACAGCAGTTAAGTGCTGCTTTATCCAGCGTAACCGTTAACGGTGCTCCTGAAGAGTCGTTTAACGCTATGAAAATGGACCTCAAATCCGGTTGTGGGAGATGATTTGAGGTCTTTTATAGTTTTAAAATTTAGAAGAATCAAAATCCTAGGTGCTACTTTTTGCGAGATATCGATATGTTAAATTTCGTTCCACTTAGTTGAACACAATTTATTTTGGTAATAAAAAATATCTAACTTATCGATAAAAAATATTTATAGTTCCACTTTCAGCCCTACCCAGGACAAACGACAAGGACGTAGTGGATTCATGAGGTCATTTTTTTGTATTATTTATACATTTTTTTTTAATGTTTTTTTTCCTTTTTTTATCTTTTATTTTTTTTAATTTTTTGTACTTTTTAATTTTTTTTTAATGATTTTTGAAATTCATTTCTCGTAGTTTAGAAATGATATAAAAATTATGAATATGAAAAATCAAATATGTTAGGAGGAGCATTCAGTGACAGCTGTGTGTAATTTTGTGATGTACGACTTATCATTAATGTTATTCACTTTGTAACGTGTCCAGAATTTCAAAAATTCACGATGTATTGATTCACCTCTTTGCTCAGACCAATAACTCAAGTCATTATTATGATCTAAGTATGTTAGACTATCGTCGATGTGTGCAAGAATGATGTGAATTTTGAGAGATTGAGATACATTACTGATAGTTTTTAGAGCTTTAAGCAATTCACTTATATTTAAATCAATTAATGATCCAAATTTTTCTCAGATGAAACAACAATTACCAATCTTATTTATAGCTTTGAAATCAAATATATATGGGAAAATGGCAAAATATCCAACTTTGTGATATATTTTTCCGTCATTTAATCCATGAGCTTCTGTTAACAGTTTCCTGCCCGCATTTCCTTTAAAAGCCTCACCATGATAATTTTTTGATATTAAATTACGAAGCCTTAAAGTATGTGCAGTTCAGGTATGACACATTTTTATAGTATGGTAACACTGTCATCCTCATTGAAAAGCGGAGAATTGACAGTGCTATGTCATTGAGTGGCGTACTTTCTATTTTTACCTGTTAGAATAAATTTGTTCTGACTGTTTCTAAAGCCACCGTAAGTTTTCAATCGCGTGGGTATATTGGAAGCAGACCCAGCATCGGCATTCAAGTCATTATCAGACTTTAGATAAGTTTTCATATCACTCAAAGAAATGAAACAATATGGACGGGGGTATATTTATGAAGCTCTTTTGCTGCCCGTTTATGGTCAGCAACAATTTAAGCAGGCAGGTCAAAAGAGCGTGTGAGTGCAGCTCTACTGGATGTGTAGTATACACAGACGGTAGATGTGCCTGCACGTGGAAAAATCGTGCAGTACACGCCATCTTACGAGGCAAACGTGCACGAGGTATTAAGGTGTCGACTGCACTGCCTTACACAGTGCGAACCTTTTTCCGTGTACTATATTCGGCTGCGACGCTCCGGTGACAATCGTTCATTTATATATTGAGTCCATTTATCACGATTTGATTTATATTTGCAAATATTTAAATTTATCTCAGAGTACAGATGCATGTAATAATCATGGAACAATAAGCACATGCACAAGATAAGTACACGATGCGGAAATATTGTGTCCGTAGTTACTTATTGTGTACATATACGTGTTATATATGATTCACTTGTTTCGTTTTCACACGTTAAAACGTTGTTTGATATAAGCTGTAATGATCTGAACTATAATATTAATGTATACGATGGAAAAAAGAAACTACCGTGACTGACGTACAAGTACGCTCTGTGGAGTATTGAAGGTTATGTCATGTATTTACAAGTAGATTTTTTGATTCCGTCGGCTGGCTTGCCTGATTTAGCTGATGCCACAGTTGCTGCTAGCATTCTTTTGGAAATCTATATCTATATGCTCCGCAGATTAGTGTGCATGCCAGCAGCGATAAAAAGTACTTCTTTTGAGCGAGATTTCGGGAACGAGACTTTTGCCCAACGTATATATAAAAAGAAGATTATAACAACTACAGAGATGTCTGTATATTTATTATCCGTGTTTACATAGAAGCTTGGTTCTCCTCTCCGCTCGCTCCTCGAAAAGCACAGAACGTTTTAAAAGCGTTGAAAATATCTGCTTTTTTGGCTATGAATAATCACGCCAGAACCGCTTTTGCATCAGATGTCTTTTAAGTAGTAAGACAGTTAGGCGTTACTATCGGGATGATAACTTCAATACTGGGGACCTGAGCTAGTTTATGACAATTTTCACAATTATCTACTAAACAAATAAATTTTTGCATTCATTTAAATTATGTGATGAACAAGCTTAGGCCCCCAGTATTGGTGTTATCATCCGAATACTAACGCCGATCCAGCTCACGTTTTACACGAAAACTGGCGCAAAAGCCGTTCTGGTGTGGTTTTTCATAACAACAAAAGCGGACCTTTTCAACGTTTTAAAACGTTTTTCAAACGTTGTGCTATTATGGTCCCGAAGCTCCGTCTGGCATTCTAAAATTTATCAAAGATTTGGACAATAATATGTTTATCGATAAAAATATTTCACGATGAGCTCTGAAAAAATTTACCGGACATTTAAGGTATCTAACGCATGAAGTCGACGCTCTATGGTTTGGCAATCCCAACATACCACTGGAAAAGTAATGTAGCATGGTCAAAGCTTTGAAAAATGATAAACCGAAGTTCGAATATCATAAACCATTGTTATCAACGACAAAAATATGGATAAATAAATCAATTCAGTTTTACCCGATTACATACGTAAAGATTCTTTGAAGTTTCTTGAACGTTTCAAAATAAATTCTGCATTTTTAACAAAACATCCTTTAAAATGGAATAAAGACAAGAATTATATTGATGGTTTGGATACAATAGTCAATTTGCGCATTGTGCGCATTAGAACCTTTTTCTAAAATGTAATCAACGAAGTTTTGTACGATTACAGGCATAACTTTGGATAAAGCGCTCAATACACGTGAATTTCTATCGATACACAGAACAATAAATTCGATTAAAATATCAAAGGTTAATCTTTTAAGCCCTAAACTATGGCGATACTCTTTCGACTACTGTTTTTACTTTGCTTCAACGCTTCTTCAATCTCAATCGCCTTCTCCTTGTAACTTACAGTGAACTTCAGGGACAGTTGGAACCATAAATCTTAATATGCTGCAGCAAAAGCCATTTTAAATTCGCTCCAGTCCGAAATTTTGAATGAAATACCTTCGAAATCGTGGCTCAACAGTCGAACGGTAGGCTCCCAATCGTCGTCGAGCAACTTCTCGTACTCCAGTACCACTGTGGCTTTTTTGCCAAAGAATTTATTCAGGCCATAAGGTCTGCAAAATATCTAAGGTGATGATTGTCGCTTCACACTCGAGAGATTCGTAGCTTCCGACTCTGGTGACTTCTTCGGAGGTTTCATTTTTCCGTTCTACGGTATTGAAGGTACGGCGATCCAGCAGAGATTGACGCTCGATTCGAGTCATCGTATGAGAAGTAGTTTGATAAAGAGAGGGGGTAACAGACGTTTAGAGGTGGTAAAACGCGTTTGAGCACGAAAATAGCATCGGGAACACCGTTCCTTGATACAAGCACGATCATGTATCACGCGCTTGCAAAAACATTCACAGGAAGGCTCGCGGAACGCTGACGTTTCTTATTCTTGGAATTCTTAACGCTGAAATAAAATCATCTGCCGCTGTACTTTTAAGAATGTGTCGACTCCAAATTATAAACGCATGCACGGATTCGCTTACAATGATGAAATCGGAGAACTACATTTCATATCAATGACATTTTGCTCAAACTACTTTGTAAACATCTTACCGGACAACCACCACTACCCGACACCAAACTCATTATTTTTTTATTATATTTTAATGAAAGGAAACGTCGGGCGAATTCATCGCTTTTATTCCAAGTCGTCGGAAAAATTAGCAAGAAATCTTTAAAAACCTTATCCATGACTCATATAAAATAGAAACATCAAACAAAATTGACCACACACGTTAGAAGATATATTTTGCAATAGTTTTGCATTGTTTTTTACAATCTTCGTTGATTTGGATGATCTCATGTTGCTATAACGTTCATGGAGCCAAGAATTTGATTTCTGCACGTTGTTCAAGGCACACCAATATTTTCGATAATCTGGTATCAACGCGTGATGCATCCAATAAACATCTGATGATAAATTATTAAAAGACGGACGATCCACTTCGTATTCCCAATTTATTACTACACAAATCGTAATTTTGTGTAGATCATACCACTTTTTACAACCTCTGAATAAATCTTACGCGCGCTTGTTTCAATATCTTGCATAATTTTATAAATCGATTTTAGAGGTAATTCACCCTCAAAGTAGTCAAGTCCGTGATGACGCGTGGATAACCATGTGTTTTGTAGTTTCGCTTCCATGGTCAACTTTTCTAAATTACAGGTGATGTTACAACCCAATGCGAAGAAAAATAATCGTTTACACCTACAACAGCAACTTCTTTTGGCACTGCTACATCTTTCTTCACTTTAAAATACTGAATGTCTACAACGAGATCGATGGCGTATGTTTGATGATACCACTAGCAAAAAAACCCAGAGACTAACTAGTGGAAGCTGGTAACGTATAATGTATGTAAAGCTGACAGCACCATCTAACCACTAAATTCAACGATGATCTCACGTGGTGCATCAATTTCGAGAATGTTCTCGTACTCGGTATACACGATACAGTTTACGGTCGTGGTCAATGCTTCGGCCCACCGAACATCCAATCTAACGCTACCGTGTCTAATTAGCTTCCGATGGGAGCACTTGTTGGCTGATAAATCCAGCGTTAAATCGAAAGCAAATAGACAGTATCCGTTTGGATAAGATTTGCGATCAATGTGGTTTCCTTCGTTAATAAAGTGAACACCAGTGCCCAAAAACAAGGTGTGATAGACATCGACATATAAATCATTTGTTTTGAAGTCTGGCTGCAACGGTTTGGAGGGAACTTGGAGATCATCGATGTACAAACAGAGAAAATTAAAGTTAAAATGATGAAAACTAAATGGATTTATTGTGCGGTCGCCGTTATAGGCTTGATTTTTCACAAAACCGACAATGATCCGGATGGACTTATTTTGACGCGTCGGACTAAAAGATCAGCTTCTTCGATGCGCACAGAAACTGAATTTAGGTGTTCATGAGACAAAAAGCGTTACGAGACCTTACTAAGCGCATTCTCACCTTAACACCATAAATGAGTAATTTTTCCTGGTTGTACACGTCACAATAAAGATGACCAATGAGATCGACTGATTTTTTTACAGATAATAAAGCACGTCGCTTTGCAAGTCCTATATTGGCATCTGTCACATCGTCCATCTTTGTTGCTGTATCGTCTTACCATAAAGCGCTCGTTAGATGCGATGATTTTGCAGCGGGTCCGTAATTTAATAAAGTTTCCAGGTAAGCTCTGTAAGCGTATGCGGTGTTTGGAGGTGATACTGGTTTCTGATTGAAAAACACATCAACTTGACTGAACGACGAATGCATAAAATTATTTATTGGCCCCGCCTTTGCAACTTTAGCAGCTAAGTCAGCATTTAGTTTTTCGTTTTTATCGAGACATAACTTGACAAGGAGACTAATCATCGTGTGCGCGAGATCAATGTACTCTTCACTATTACCTAGTACGAAGAATTCGGACTTTAAAAACTCGCAAGAGTGGCTGTGTAAGAAAGCCATTTTTGTTATCTAACTGTCAAAAAAGTCTCTAGCAGTTCTCTTTTCTTTCACCTTTCCTCTTTTCTTCTTTTTCCGCGATGCAACACTCACCTTCGGTTTTATTTTCTTTTTGCGTTGATTGCGGGCTTTTTTCACTTTGTTTTTTTTACCTTTGGTCTTACGACGACGACCACGTATCAACCGTACCGATTTACCATGCAGTTGCAACTGTAATGATGTATCGAATTGCCCGACTTTATATCTTCCATGAGCTTTACCAACTTTTCCTCGGCTTTCCTCTTTACCGCTTTTCTAGATTCTCTCACTAGTCATGAAATGTCTTTTTGTAAGGTATATTTCTATAGGTGACGTCAGACATCATGTTCATACCTGCTCGAACAGCTTCTTTACCAAAAGCTCTGACACCTCTTTTGATAAGTGGTAAAACTCGTCGGAATATACCCGCAAGAAACGATCCGATGCCTTCATGTCCTTGTTGATAAAGAGAACCAACGTAAATGCGTCCCACTCCTCCTTAATTTTTTCTGTGAATTGTGCCAAGACGTCCAACGCCACCACGTTGTGGAATAAAGAAGTCGTCGTAGAGACCCATGGTTTTTCAATCGAGTCGTTTAAAGTGAAGCGTCACTGTTAAAGTTTCAAAATCAAATGGTATGAGTTTACCGAATAGGTCCCTTATATCAATTTCGATTGTGTGAAACGAATTAAATCACACAGGCATATACGTAAGGGGTAAGAAAATTTTATTTTTCGTACTATCGTACGCGTAACTTTGAAGATCCAACGACACCACTCGCAATAATCGCGATTGAACGTCTCCTATAATGTAGGGTTTACAGATATCACTGTAAACCATCAGCATGGACGGTAGAGCATTAGCGAGATTGACGGGACGAGCGGATTTAATTTCGTTGTTTTCGACAAAAAGATTTTTTGAACTCTCAAATCTCAATATTGTATGAATTTTTTCGGAAAGCGTCAACTAGTTCGCGTGTGCACTCTCGGACGCTTCAAAACACACTAACCTACCAACTACGTAACTTCCTTTTATCCAAATTGAATGTTGCATGACTACGCAAGCCCTTAAAACTATTGATTTCTTCAATGATTTATTCGATATTTGTGAACAGGCCAGAGTGTGTATAAAAATCGACACAACTTTTGATTTTTTCTTCTTCTCCTTCTTCTGTTGATATGGCAAGTGACCGTGAAATACTAGCTATGGTAATCTCTCTTTCACTTTTTCTTAATACGTGTTGAAACATCAGTGGTATTTCAATTTCTGTTATACCAACGACCCATTGACCTTGCAAACAAATCTGATAAGGCAATTTAGTCATGTAATGTGTAGTAGTATTATCGGGATCGTACTGCATACTACTGTTGCTAGGCAACATAACGTAGAATTCGTCCTTTATTGTATATATAACAACTAGTTTGCCTCTATCCAAGAATTACACTTTTCGGGATAACTCGTCCAACTGACAAAATACTTTTTCAACCGTCCTTCACCTCGACTTTTTAATATCTTGTCCACCTCGAAAAAGCTCTCCTACAAATCTTTTTGCGCTCTGCTCAACTCTTCTTCGTAAAAGAAGCCGTCAATGTCTTCATCACCCAAGTCTTTAGGAAAATACAACGAAGGTTGTGGCGTGCAAGAAACGCGGACAATTTTAAACAACTCCAAAGTCCAACCCCTTTCGTAACCTTTGGCAAAGACGCTTTTCGCTTTGCTGATACCAACTAAATCTCCAACATTGTACTTTGGAGTTTTATAAGTATGTCCGCCATACCGGTGCATTATATTTTTACGCACTTGCACAACATCATAAAAAGTTACGTCAGCTGTAGCCATCTTTGTAGCTGAATGCTTCGTGCGATTGTACGCTTCAATTATTTTTGGAATAGCATCCACGAAACGATAACTATTCGAGTGTTAAAAGTATCGCTACAGTCTTTTCTTTATAGTTCTTATGAAGCGTTCCGCTATAACAGCTTTTGTCTGCGGTCTGCGAGCTACTTTAAATTTAATTTCACTGTCTCGTAAAAGTGTCTACATTTCGCGTCCTACGAATTCTTTGCCTTTATCCGTCTGGAGACACATTAGTTTGCGATCGTCGCTTCTCGACAAAATATGTTGAAACACTTGGGTCACATTTTTCGACGTCTTGATTCTGATCGGTTCAGCCTAAGCGTGTTTACTAATAACATCGATGACAACGAGAACGTAAGCGAAACCGTCATTGTAAGTTTTTAAAGATCTCAAGTCCATTAAATCAGCCTCCCACACGTCGTCAATATTCTGTACATTATAGCTCCTTCTAGGAAAACGATGTCTCGTAGGTCGGTGTAAATTGTAGACATCCTGACTCCCGAGCCACTCGATCACATTCGGTCGCGGAAATTTTTTTTCCACAGCACTCGCAAGTTTGTTACCACCCGCGTATGCAGTGGGTCGCGCCACATTGTAGTAAAGTTTTTTTAGTGTTTCATACTTTGTTCTTTTTATTTTCTTTTTTTGCTCCTTTACAATCTTCTTCATTTTCGTACTCGATCTTTTCAAACGTAATTTTGCTACACATACAGCAGGCCGTTACTAAAGCTACTGTTCGCTCATCCGGTGATGTTTCTCCAGCGAGCATACGCGAAAAAGCGAATTCTGCTAAGACACGATCAGCTTTTCGACGGTCCCCCTTCTTCTTTGCAGCGGAGGCAAGATCGTGCTGACCACAAGCTTCATCCAAAGCATTACCTCCCACGACTCCGTGTTCAATGCGCTCAGCTAGTTTTGTTCCTGGGCCAAAAAATTTGTATACAGGTACATGCATTTAAAACGATAGTAAATCAATTATGGCGTCGAGGGCACTATTTTTTATTCTCTTCCAGCTTTACTTCTTTTTCTTCGGTAGGATCAGTTTTCCGCTCAACCGACGCCATGATTACTTCTGACGTGGTGAAACTGTAATCCTCTTTCTGTTATTTCTCGACAACGTCGTTGGGACAGTCTTGGTCACGCTCTCGGTACTACTACTACTACTACTACTACTACTACTACTACTACTACTACTACTACTTGTGCGAATCCACGCTGCGCTGAGCCTTGTGGCTTATCAGCAAGGAAAAGCACCGAACGAAAAACAGGCGTTCGCAAAACAAACCTACGGTGAGACCGAACAAGGA
>JAPYYV010012735.1:0-10167 GCA_030522625.1 Copidosoma aretas | reverse complement strand
GCCAATAAAAAAAAATACGTGTCATTTATTTTTTGATTCTCTACCACTATGCAAAGTTTCATCAAAATCGGTGACTGACACTTGGGTAGGTTTACTTGTAAGCATTAAATTTCGAGAATCGTATCTCACACCAAAATATTGCGTATTTTGTGAATGGCCCCTTACGTACATATGCGAATAGCTGGTACTAATATATGAATCCGGTGGTTGTCACTGTAATAGCGTAGAAAATCATGGATCGCTGTAGTTGTAATGTCCTCCGAAATGACATGATATGGTCCAAATAAATCGAGGTTGAAGACTGTCTCTGGTATCGAATGTATTATGTTTTAATATTTCAATTGCTTAAAGAAGTATAGTTGAAGTCTACCTGTGATATGATGATAAAACAAGCTTACATAAGATGTAATCAGTATTAAATTAAAAGAGAAAGATAAACTGCGATGTCAAATGCGAGATCCTATATACTGCATTTTCATGATTGTATGCAAGTTTTCTAGCAATAAACACAATGATAGTCATAGTGTTCTTTGTTATATACACGACGATAACTAACTATAACTTATTTCAAAAATAGTGCAATTGTTTTTAAAATAATGTTTAAATGATATAAGGCATATCTATTCCATGGATTGCGTAGAAAAGTTTAAGTATATGCTAAATCACCTTTATTCTCAGGTTAACATTCGATTCAGGAAGCAAGATACGTTGTTTCTGATCAATCTTACTGAACATAATTTTGTTAAATATGTAGCCACAATCGTATGTATCAACAATTTTACTGCTGTCTTTTTTCAAATACCTAATTGCTTTTTTTATATATTGACCTAGCAAATGAAAAGTGTAATTTCTCTTATCTGAATGAAAATAATTTGCCGTCTTCCCAATCGAAGAATGTGAGTGAGCTGAAAGTAACTAATGATTATATATCTCAATAAATTAGTTTAATTAATATCTCAATTGTTGTATCTTCACATTGTATCGATAGATCAGATACAAGTAGAACGAGATTAATGAATCTTAAGCCCTGTTAAAAAAACTTTTTAAAAATTGCTACATATGAATTGGCACGCGACACCTATAGGTCTTCTCTCTGACTCTCGTTTAACAATATATTTGTCATTTAATCTGTGCTTTTTTAGTCACACATATGTAAAATTGTAAGTTTAATCATATTTATGTTTTTGTGACATGAATAAAAAGCTTGGTGACAAGTAGGAAGTAGATATAAAAAATATTATCCGTATCTACAGCCGTAGAGCATATATCTTCAGAACTATATCTTACGTTCGTTGATTTGAATTAATCACTTTCGTTTAATTAAAAGCTCTAACATTGAGTTGTTGTAAAATGATACATAACTTGTGTTTTGATCATCAAATAAGTGTTTGAGAGGGCTCCTCGGCATATTTTTTTAACTGTTTGACCAGAGTATACAATAAGATACATAAAACAGTAGCACACAACATATATACGAAGCTTATCCGTACATATATTAGAAGCTTATCAAAAAGCTACGCTTAACTTGCCATAACATAAACTTCTTCATTAGATTATATCCGAAAAATGTAGGGACCTTTTTTAGACTCTCTAATTGCAATCCACCTCTGATAAATTTTAATATTTTATGCACTTTTTCTGGGAGAAATATAACCTAAAAATTATATCTTTAACCGATGAAAAAGTGTTACGATTTATCGAAAATCGCAAATGTTTTACTACTATATTTACATATACCTTTCAAGAATGTAATTATAAAATTTTAGATTATAATGTGTTATAGAGCAGAAATTCTACAAGCAAATCAGTGAAAAAGCATTCTGCCACTCTACGTTGCAAGCACGTGTTTTTAGTTTATTTCCTAACAAAATCGTTCCAAAAGTCCTAATCTGCTTAGCATTGCACAAACTTTGATTTTGTGCTGCTTGGTCCAAAAATTTGCCATCACTTGATCATTTTTGATCAAAAACGTGAGATAATTATTTTTTCCGAGCTTTTTCTCATAAGGAGTTAACTTTCTTACGTTTTTTCTTCGAATCAACAGGTAAACGCAAGTTTTCGTTAGAAGAGACACACAAAATGAAAGCTCTTGCGACTCTGAGCACATTTACACTATCGGGCCCCAAGATTAGCATGGATTTTTTTTTTATCATAAATAATTCTGTAATAAAAACAGGTCGACCCATGTACTGCGGAGTACAGAGATTTTGTCAACATTGCTTCTCATATTATTTCTTTCTATTATTTTACACTGCAACTTTGTGAACTAATTCGTAAAACGTTAGTGTACTAACAAATATCATTTTCTCAAATTTCTAGCTCACTGTTATCAATAAAAAAGATGTTAAAAAACATCATTTTAAAATATTCTACAAAAATTGCGGAAACAAGAGAGTCGCAGGGATTTCCCGGAATTTTTTTCGGCCTGACTCATTACCTAGTGTTTTAGTTCAAGCAAATTATAAGTAAATAAGGGATGAGCACACATGAGTCCGAATATCGCGGTATATCTACATTGAAAAAAGGGATTAGTCTCCAGTAGCTTATATCATACGAAAATTTTCACCAATGCACGAAAAAAATGCCGTAAAAATATGTTTCACAATTAAACTCATTATTTAAAATCCTCAGTTGATAAAGATAAGTAAAGTAATAAAAATTAGACAAAAGTGATATTAAGTCATCATTTAGCAGACGTCTTAAGTGACCAGTTTACAAAGGAATCGTGCATGTAAATGATAAAACGGTGAGAAAAGCGACTAAAAAAATCATGCAAATGGTGTATAAAGCTATGTTATGCCTTCTTGTGCGAAATCACGGAATGTTCTTAGCAAATACTTTTTCGCGCATAAAAAAGACTGAATCAGTGATCACACACCAAACCTAATCTCTTAAAAATAACGAGGAGAAAATGTGGATTTGCTGGGCTGTATGGATTTAGAGGGAAAGAAAAGAAGACAAGGCTTGAACGGATATGACTTACTTTTTTTTAATTTTTACTCGAATTATTACAAAGGCGCAGCTCAACGCACAGAGTCTTCTATGACGGCTTCATGCAAGCAGAAAATCGGTAGTATTATTTTATCATGTTAGATTATACCTGTTGTATAAAAGGTCTTTGTTGTTGCTCAGATTGCTTAATCGATGGTCCGTAGAAATGGAGACATTGATTTATATTGAACACTTCTCAATCTACAATGCTTAATCAGCATGACATTTCTTAGTTTTGCGATAAAAACAAAAGGAGTTGGCAGATATATGTTAGTCTATACATATATGTATGGGGCGTTCTCTGTCAACTCGGCCATCCCCTCGCATTTTATTTTTCAAGATAAACAAACCCACCTAGGCTCCAAATTTTCGCTTAACCTTCTAGTTTTTTATGCCGTATGGTGCATTGCGATTTTCAAAATGTCGGAGCCAAAATGCCGGTAAAAAATGGAATGATTTTCCTTGGTTTTTTCTCAATTTCTTGAAAAAACAGCATGTAAAATACATTTCATCGAATTTATGAGGGTTCTTATAGTTATGTAACATAAATATATTGCAATAACATATATCAAGCTATCGCACCCTGCAGACATAAGCTGAAATTCGTGATTTTAAGGTTATTTGAAAATAAGATGGAAAAAATACATTAGAGCCAAAAATCTTCACATTCATACGTTTCAGTTGGCCGTTAATTAAAATTGCAAAAAATACACGTCACTACGAGGAATTACATAGGTATCAGAGGAACTAAAAACGATAGAAGTAAAAGAGTCAAAAATATTTAAAAATCGATAAAAAGGATTTTTTAATAATGAAGCGAATAAGAAAGATTACAGGTAAACTCAAAACCTGGTAAAAAAGAGGAAGGACGTAAAAAAGTGGAATTTAAGACTGAAAAAAAAGGTTAAACAAATTATAAGAGATTCGACAATTAAGAATTAGATAAAAAACTGAGTAAAGTGGCTAAATGGAAAAATTTAAATAAGTTTTCGAAATTGACTGGAAATTCGAAGCGAAAAATAATGGATGTGAATAAATAAAGTAGCATAAGAAAATCATTTTAAAAATATGTTAGGAGATAACGATGGGGCATGTTGTAGGGGAAACAAAAATAGGAGTATGAAAATTAACAGTACAGTATAATTGCTGAAAGAGTAAACAAAAGCTGGCTTTGGAAAAAAAAAATGGACCATCTTTTTGTACTAAATAGTTTGATTGCCAATAAATGAAAGCAAGAGGGCCATACAGTATATGCTGTCTTTGTAGACGTCAAAACAGCGTTTGACACAATCAATTTGTAAATTTTTTGGATGAAATAAGACAGAATAGGAATAGGTATAGAATTTTAAAAATGTTAGAAATGATGTATGAATGCACAAAAAATTTGATAATAGAAAGAATGCATCCGATAAGTGAGTTTAGAATAATACAGTAGATGTTACGATAGAAAAAAGAAAAATTCAATGTTTTGAATTTTGATATGACAATATGTGACGCACGTAGCATTCTGAACGCATGAAACCGATGCTGAAAGACTTCGATAACTGTCGAACAAAAAATAGGCTGGAAGCATGAAAAAAGAACCTAAATTTGAAAGAATCAAGATAAGAAATGTTCTTTTTCAATAATTAGGGGAGGTATTTTAAGTTTTTAACGAGTATACGGATCTAGAATTGTGGATTTTAACAAGAAATTTCTTCTCGTGGCGTAGAAAAGATACAACTAATAGGACACAAAGGGCTGTCGACGCAGTTTGGGGCTTAAAAAAATAGAGAAAGTAAACATTTTAAAACAAAGATTATTTCATATGGTTTTAATGATATACGGTGCAAAGAGTGAGTGATGGAAAAAAAAAAGTAAAATAAAATGGCAGCCAAGGTCCACCTATATACGTTAAAGGTAAGATAAAAAGGTTTACAATCTTTTCTTCATGCTCAAAATTTTGTGTAACGTTAGATGCACTATTCATAATACGATCCAATAATCCTTAATAAGATTAAATACGTAAGTTTTTTGATTATTTCTTAAATAGTTCATATGATTATTTTCAACAATTATATAAGCATTTAAAAAGTATTGTTGTGCCAATTTTCCTGCTTTTGATAAAGTATCAAATTTAATAAGTTTTAGTCTGCACGATAATCCGTAAATGTAATATTGCAAACTTGAAATGGTTTGAATTTTTTATTTGGATTTTGAAAAGAATTGTTCTCGAACCTAAATTACCGGATGGAAATATAAAGAAGAAACCATAGGATCTACATAAGTAGATAATTTATTGAAACAAGTATGAGTTGGCATATTATCTGGAAGGTTTTTAGCATAAACACATAAATCAAAGTCATCAAAAATTTCAGTTTGAGAAACTATAATTGCACCACACTCAGCTGTTACTGGTTGGTTGTACCTATTATTTTGTTCACCATTTTTACGCCAGAAAAACATTTTGTACTTAGGTAAATTTTTTGATTTTGTAATCTGATGCAGATATTTATAACTTTTCGATATTTGATTTTTAATCAAAATTTTTTTCAGAATTTCTTTGAGTAAATTTGGATTTAACTTGAGTCTTCCTTTAATTGCATCGACATCATCATACTTATATGTTCTGGTAAATTTACTACATAATGACTTTTACCGCCGATGGGATATTCTTGTAATCTCCAAGCGGCTTTCATTGGACTTAAATATCGTGCATCGATGTATTGTTTTATTTGATCATAAACTTTATTTTCGCAATCAATATCTTTTTGAATATTTTAAAATGCTCTATCGTTTCCGTTATGAATATAGTTATATATATATATATTTTATGCATTGAATTGATGCACAGTATTCAACGTTTATGCGAATTTTGTATTTTATTATTAAAGACATATTATTCGGTATAACCATTGAGTTGTCAACAAAAATTTTTTCACTACTATGTTTAAGTCTGTATATATTTTTGGCTGACATATTTTTTTTTCTTCTTTATTCGGGATAGCCATTTTTAAAAATAGATATAGCCTTTTTTTTCACGTGAAAGATTAGAATTTATATGCAAAAAAAAGTATATTATTGTACTATCGTATTAATTTTCAGAAACTATCGTCATGTAACAACAATTTTTTAATGATTTGTCGTATTTGCTTAATGGGGTGAATTAATTGGCCCTTTTTTCTAACAAAACTTTTTCCTCTCTTCTTTCCAAAAAACAGCAAAACAAAATGGACATTCAGGACTTATTTCTCCAACTATATTCCTGCTTTATGCTTTATTATTTATATATAGCTCCACCACAGAGATATACGTAAGTACACCTATGCATCGTATAATACCTTCGCATAACTATGTCTAGGTCTAACTCCAAGTCTAACTTAATATAGATTGAAATCATGGAAAGAGAATGAGCAGTGAAGTCGCACAGGTATTCAAAACAAATTGTTCAAATTTAACAAGATAACCTAATAGACTTCAACCTTATAGCTTAGGTAAAAGATATTTATTGTATTCAACATATCACATGAGATATCGCCTAATGATTTTAAAAAAAGTTATGGTAGAACCTAGATACTTTTTTATTTCAGATGATCTAACATTTTCGAAAAAGTCCTAAATAGGCATTCGCTATGAATAAAAAAGTGCGTAAATTTGTCTATTTTGCAAGATAACTTACAAAATTGGTGAGCGCAACGTTGTGAAGGTTGACCTAAGAAATAGCAAAAATACATACAATGACAACATACATGAAGTGGGAAGGGTTAAAATTGTTGAAAAGGTACTAAATAAGAATCCACTATTAATGAAAAAGTGAAAAAATTAATCTGTTTTACAACATTACTTTTAATATTTTGCAACACAACCCTGAATGGTAGCCCTCAATGGTAACGAAAATAAATAGAGTACACAAATAGTATAATTACGATAGCATATACATACAAAGAATATAGCACAAAAAATCAGTATACCTGTATTGCAATGGGTACCAGCTCCTTTATAGCTTTATTACAGAGATATACATAAGTACACCTATGCATAGTATAATACCTGCGCATAGCTATGTCTAGTCAACTCCAGTCTTAGAGAATGTTGCAGTTGAAATCATTTTAATATAAATAAAATATGTTGTTTTAAGGTTATTGGCCAGAATAAAGTAAATCTGTCATTAGCACTGGATAAACACACTAACCCATACGGGATTGGCGCACGAAGCGCGCAGGGGGTCAAAGCCCCGCTAGAATATATATATATATATATATATATATATATATATGTATGTTTGGATTTGTGTGTATTTTATTACTCAGTTAATAACTGGCATCGAGCGCAGCGGTACGAATTTGTCACATAGCTCCAGGTAGTTGCGTGCGCTGGCGTATTTGAGTCATTACGGATCGGAGACAGTGGAAGGTAAAAAGTAAAAAGAAATATAACGATTAACGTTCTCGACAATACACGCCTCCTCTAAAATTGCTAGAAGGGGTTCCATTGGACGCCTGGGAATCATAATTCTGCGTAATAAATTAAAATCTCTAAGGTCCATTGTTTGTTGATACATTAAATTTACTTACCCCTAGGGGTTGGCAATGTGATCGACATTTACTAGCCTACATCTGCCCAGGGCGGCTTAAGGTATATAATAACTTACGAGGCGCCTTGTGATGATGGGAACTACTTTTAAAAACCGTGGTTTAGTCAGTCTTATAATGATTGTTGGATTAATTGTCTCATTATTACTTTCCTGATGGCTAATATTAATTGTGACTAAAAAATGTGCGTTCATGCTATTATTAGTATTTAGTTTTATCGATTAGACTATATGCTTATAATTATGGTTGATTGAAGTAACAATATTTTTCTTACACATACACATATTATGGCGACTCTTGTTTTACATTATTCCTTTGGTATCGTTTTATTGTTTGTATTAGGTGATGCTGGTCTAGCTTACTATTATTGGTTTTTTACTTTAGGGCAGTTTAAGAACGAGAGAAAAACCATCTCACTCTATATTTACTTTATGTGTTGAGCTGCATTTTAACATCTCACCCCTCTCCTAAGGTTTGCACTATAGTTCCTTAGTGTAGAGTTCACTAAGTGTAATCTGAGAAAAGGTATGTTGCACATTTTTTACGATAAACTTTTTTGCTAATTGCATAAGTTTGATGGCTAAACGACGGACTATACGCACACAAGAAATAGCTAATTGTGAGGTTGAGCATGTATCCAATGATCTGTGCAGGCGGCCGCTTGAGCCGCTTCTGATTTCCTCGGTGGTGGCGATAAAGTGCAGGCCACCAAAATCTTACAGCTAATCAGAGCTCACGTTGGTCTAGCAGGCCATGAAATTTGCACCTTCCTGCGTGAAATCAAGCAGGGATGCACGTACTTTTGGCCAGGGTATGAAAATGAATACTTTTTTCTTAATTAGTTCGGTATTTTCGACTGGGTGATCTTACGTACGTTTACATGATTTAGGTGATGGCGTAAGATAGGTGGTCGTCTTTTTCATTGATAGGTTCGTTTGGGTTACGCAAATATTCTGGTATCCTGGGTATTTGTATTAGTGGTTATATTGCGTCGTTTTGTAGTGGCTGCGAAGTTCGATTGTGCGTGATTTCTCACTCTTGGATAACGTTTGTAAGGATGCCCATCTCCGACGAATAGGATTGATTTTGTTAGAGCATTTGAAACTGCTCCCTGAATATGTATTGACCAACCAAGGCTTTGATACGTATTTTTACAGTGCTAATTATGATGTAAATAGCTACTTTAGCGGGGTTGATTATGGTAATATTGCAAGTCTTCCGAATATAATGTCGTAAGGCGTCTGCTTGGTACTTTCTTGTATACTAGTTTTATAATTAAGAGTGGCAAGTTCTACCCATTGGTACCAATCTTTGTCACTGTCAGTGTATTGCTTAAGGTATTCGCTAGGTGCGTGATGTGATCTTTCTAAAGACCCGTTTGAGTGGGGATGGAACAAGGTAGTTCTTGCTTTCTTTATTTTGAATCTTTAGGCAACGTTAAACATCAAATTATTCAAGAAATTTCAGCTTTGATCTGTTTATATATCCTTAGGTACACCAAAAAGGCGGATAAAATGTTTTAAAATGCATTGGCTATCGTTGCTAAGCTTGCATTCGTTCACGGTACTGCAAGGCTAAATTTTGACAGTTCGTACTGCATCGTGAAAAAATATTGGTTCCTATTCAAAGTTTTGGAAAGGTGACCTACGATATCCAGTGCTACTTTGTCGAACGCACTTACAGGCGTGTCAGTCATTACTATTGGTTGTTTAGTTTTTAGCCTCACTAATTTCTTTCGTTGTCATTTAAGGCACTGTTTTATGCGTCCCTGAATGTCGTCCTTTAACCCTTCCCAATTAGCATTTTACATGAAAAATTCTATTCGGTCTGTAAGATAGATTATGAAAAAATATTAAACGAACATTTTTTCTTTTTTCACATAAACAAGAACTAATTAAGATAGAGCTCGTTAAACTTCGGAGTAAGAGACAAGTACGTCACAGCTCAAAAACGATGTACTAGCCATGACGCCATAGATTCATAGGCAACCCTGAGGCATAGTGAACAGTTATGTTCAACTCGCTTGTACATGCTAAATTGTTTGTAAATCATGATCAAAAATTTATGAAATACTTCTTAGGCCTTAAAAACATCTGCACGAAATTTTAGGTAAAAATTTTGTATAGGAAAAGGTCTAGAAGAAATTTAGTACAATTCCGTACCATAGCCACGTAGCTATGGCGTCTGACTGTTATTTATTATGATTTTCATCATCAACTTTTCAAATTTCAGGATAAGCTTGATGTTGGAAGGTTCTTTTACGTTTAGAATTACATGAGATTTGAGTTTATAAATTTACTGCCTCTAGTTCTATTTTTTTTCGATATTAACTAAAAAAAAGCGAAGGACAAAAATTACGCTTGCCATTACTTTTCTATGTTTAGTATATTTTTGTAGTTTAGCCGCGAAATAACAACATCAAGCTCAGTAATTAAGTAATCGATAGAAATATTTTTAGAATTTTGTAACAAATTATTGTTTGGTAAAGCAATTACAATTTTCAACAAGTGAAGCTTCAAATTTTTTCCCAAAAGTCGTAAATACTTTTTAAGTTCTGACAATAACAATGAGAAAGTGTATGACCTAACGAGGGGGGGGGGGGGGG
>JAPYYV010012734.1:0-10615 GCA_030522625.1 Copidosoma aretas | reverse complement strand
AAATGAAAACTAACTGTTATAAAATAGCTAATGATTTTATTTTTCTTGAAAAGTAATGGAAATTAATGTTTGGTTAATAGTTGGGGGTTGGCGCGCGAAACGTGCAGGGGGCGGAGCCCCCTAGTTTTATAAAATTAAAACTATATAATCGGTAAGGTAGATGACTATAATAATATTATATCATTAGCCAGTAATGTCGCGGCTGATTACCGGCCGTTGGTAGAACAGCGATTGTGATACCAATTTACCGTTAGTAGTACAATAATTAAATGAATAACGTATACATACACTAGACGGAAAGATATTCGTGCCCCGCGAAGTTTAAATTCACTAATGAAAGGGGTTATGTAGGACGACCAGCCAATTGAAAAATAGTATTCAAATTTCGCGGGGCACGAATATCTTTCCGTCTAGTACGTTTCTCGTTTCTGGGATGGTATCATGTAACGCTTCTGGACAAACTCATCTCCGTCTTAAATACGTTGGAAGATGCATATGAGTAGAAAATAAGTTAGTCCAAATTCTAATGCAGACGAAAGCAAAGTTATATCCCTGGGATGAATGGGCCAACTTCTATGTTTTGATTTCAGCTCTTTTGCATCAAATATTTTGTCTAATACGAATTTTTTATCTGATATTTAGTCGGAATCGTAGTGAGGTACTTTCATAATTCGCATCAAGTTCGAGGTATTTTTTGGTTACATTTGTTTAACCAAATGTTTCTTCGCGATTTCATCAATCAAACAAAAGAATTTCACGTTACAATTTTTTTTGCAGTAAAAAAAAATAATATTTCAATTTTGCAATATGTGTTCCGCAAACGCTGCCAGCAGTAAGCAGCAAGTCCATGTGAGAGAGACAGCATGACATGGTGTCTCTTTTGCACTCACATGATATCCCAAAATCCCACTGGCTTACTTTACAAGCATTTTCATCAGGAACATCTCAATAACTTTTATTACTAATATAATTCAACTTTAGATGCATGCAAATTTAAATTTTCACCCCAGGCTATCGCCATCTTGCATGATGACGTCACAAGTGAACGCCATATCCGGATATCGCTGATGCTGATCGCAGTGTCGTTCTGTGATCATACCGAGCGAGCAGCACGCCGTCATGAATCATATACATGTAAGCGCACCCTTAGTATATAAGGGGACTGTCTTTATGTCTTATAAGTATTTTGTAAGACTGTCTTATTAGTGTCTTTATAAACTTTAAATTGTCTCCAGTTGCCTATATATAGTACTCGAATTCTTTCATGAGTCATATGTATTGGGATCCCAAAACGTCACGTGACCTCTCGAACAAACTTATGACAGAGGTCTGAACTGTACCCCGTCTCGGCTATATATATATCTTGATATATATAGCCGAGACGGGGGACAGCTCAGACCTCTGCCATAGGTTTGTACGGAGAGATCACGTGACGTTTTGGGATCCCAATATGCAGAATATGACTCGCATAGTCAGCATAGTGACATAGTAGCATCGCTAATCGCTATATAAGTATATACTACTATTTCATCGGGCGTGCTGAAACTGCTGAACCTGCAGCTGAACTGCTGATGTGCTAGCAGTGTAAATGCACGCATGTAATACACTTTTTTCTTGCTTAAGTTTTTTTATCACAATACCAAGACTTAAAATATTTTTACTGTTGATAAACTTATTCTGCATCAGTGTTTCACAGTGGGCAGTTGGGAACTGGGCATAAGTACTGTAGTGAATACTGTCAAGTCGTCATACCTTAATATTATCCAGATTGGGAAGTCCTGACTGGGAAAAAAGAGAGCATTGCGGGGTTGGACAAACTTCAGAGATTCGTTTGCAAATCTGAGCTTCTACTTATATGGCTGTATGATAAAGATCAATTTGACTACGTCGTTGTGGATGAAGCTCATAAAAAATCAATGATTTTTACCAAGTAAGTTTCAAGGTTTCATTAGTATCATAGATGCTTTGTCTGTTTATTTGCATTTAAAAAGTGGTTAAAGAAGTTGTCAGTATCAATCTAATTACAGGGTTCATTAGGTGGTTATGTCCCTTGCCATTTGACTGTATTTTTTTTGTTTTTTGTTTTTAAAGAATTCGAGCAGGAATTTTTTCTTTCTTTATAGCATTCTTGAAACAAGAGATATTAGCATCCAATACTTGTCTGTGTACTTGAAAATCTCAAAATACAAGCATGTACCTATAGCTATATGCACCTACTTCTTGAATGTATTTTTTAATATTCAATAATATTAACTGAATACTGCTTTGGTGCTATTCTGTGAAAAACAAGGAGGGGAGTCGAGTTATCCGATTATGACATGCCGTAACGATTAAGCATGTTGCTGATAAGCGTTTAACATCGTCTTGAATTTTTTTTTGTTCAATAATACAAGTCTGTGAGTAAGCATTAAGAGAAAGAAGGAGAACGCGAGGGGACGAGAAAGCTGACGGAGCGGAAGTCCACCATACTCTCTCTCTCTCTCTCTCTCTGCATGAGCATAATGGGCAATTGGGCATTGGGCATGTTACATGTATATATAGAACACATATTAAGAATATGTGTTGTATGTATGTACATACATGCATTATACGCATGAGTTTGTGTTTGTGCTAGTGACGAACCAGTAACCACTCGAAGACTCGAACCGTTCTGCAGTTCTGCTGGTTCTGCAATCTGCAGCCTGCAGCTATACTTATACATTTCAGCTTAGCTTTCAGCAGCACTCCTCGTCGAATTGTCGAATCGTTGCCGTTCATTATTTATTATTGTTGATATTATTTTATCTTAATATTCAGTTGGTCTGTGTGGTCTTTGTAAACGCGTTTATCTAAGATCCGTCAGGGCTTTATTCAATGTTTCTGAGTTTGGATCAATCTTAAAGCGTGAATACTGCATGCCTTTGCGTTACTCTTCCGAGAAACGATGAAACTCGAAGAAAGTTTACGTTCTTGCGTGTAGCAACACGTATGTGCCAATCACTCAATTGTTAGTTAACCTTCAAATAAAATCATCAGAATCGCGATTTTTGATAATATTTATTTGCATATGTTGTAGGTGGTGGTCAATAGGTTAACGGTCCTCAAACGTACAAGGAGCAAGAAGAAGCAAGGAAGTCTTGGGAGAATGGAGTCCCTTGAGCGAAAAAGCACAGGAGTTGTTGCGGAGGAGCCAGTCAAGTCCGAGGAGCTGGTGACGCCGAGTCCGGCGACGAGCGACCGGAGCAACGGCGCGGCCTCTCCGCCGCCCCACTGCAGCATCTGTCTTGGAAAATTGATCAACACTTCCTTTACGGACAGCTGCCTGCATCAGTTTTGCTTTAACTGTCTGCTGCAGTGGTCGAAAATAAAAACCGAGTGTCCCTTGTGCAAGCAGACTTTCAAATCAATCATCCACAATGTCAGGTCAGAGGGGGATTATGATCAGTACCATGTACAGTATAGTACCCAAGTCGCTGCTGCAACACTGGACGTCACAGCTGACATTCACATCAACAGAGCAGCACCCTACATGAACATTGCCTTCCAAAGCATTCCCCATCATCGTTCTTTCATGTACAGGTATTGTATACCATGGGCAAGAGCATCTTTTGGGATAGTTTCTTGACTAATTCAACAATAATTCATCCAAAATAACTTTGTTCATTAGAACAACCAATTATCACAGAAGATCGGACAGGGCTGTAATATTGAATCCAGAGGCTGTCGCCAGACGTGAACAGATTCCTAGTATCGCTCCACAAGTTTCCTCCGAAGAAAGAAGACGTAGGTCTGGTAATCCTTTGGACTATAGGCGAACAGTTTACAGAACAGGAGTCTGGGCTACACCACTGCCAGATCGGTTTGGATTTTTTCGCGAATGCAATGCTGATTATTACAGGTAAAAACAATCACTGAATATTAATCACCGCAAGTTGAGTCGGGATAAAATTATTTATTGCTTATTTTTTAAATTTTAGTCGAAATCCTGCAGAAATCAATAGACTTACGGCATGGCTCAACCGTGAGCTGCAGGTATTGCTGGACTCAAATCATCACCACATTGCATATGTGTTGACCGTGATCTCGGACGCATTGATCCGCATCGACATAAATTCCAATGAATTTCGTAATTTGGTGCGAAGTTACTTTGGTATTCACACAGATCATTTCCAGCACGAATTTTATAACTTTGCTCGCTCCAACTTTGATATGATTGGCTACGATCAGTCTGTGACTTATTATTCGAACCGAGGTTGGAAGCTTTAAAAAATTAATATTCTTTTTGATTTGTACTTTGCACAAAAACATTGTCTTTTTCTCTTTGACAGGGTTCTCAAACGATTATGTTTCAAGAGCCATATCGCCAGATTCTAGTTCAAGCAGTTCTACCTCGAGTGACTCAGAGGTAAGAGTCATTGACCATGTCTGTGATTTTAGAAGGTTACTTCCTACTAATGCACCAGCAGTTGGTCCACACCTATTGGATGCACCAGGTAAGAGATCGATTTAAATTTATGATTCAGTAAAGAGTTTCATATGATGCATAAAGTAAATAAATTAATTTTAGGTCCAAGTTCTGTCGGACAGGCGATTGGTTTGAGACAAGCCAGTTATATGGAGCCAGATATTCTGACTATATCATCAACGTCCTCTGAATCTGAAAATGAGTGTGAAGTTGTCGCCTATGTTAAACCACGACATGAAAGAACACCGGAAATCATTGATTTGTCATCTTCTGATGGAGAAGCCGTTAATGCGGGATTACAATCTGTAGTTGAAGAGCTAAATGAGTAAGTACTTATATTCTATCTAAAATTTGTTTACCCATAAATTTATTTCTTCCTCCATGACAGCAATTGAAAGATGAAAATAAATAGTTAGTATACTCAAAGAGCATTTTTTTTACCAACAGAACGAAATTATTCTTACCAATCGAAGAAAATTCAAATCTGCCAAGCACATCGACTTCGTCAGGTGATCGCGACGATAACAGTAGACGTACGAGATGTTGCGCACCTACATATTACATGGATTCGAGCTCGGAAAGCAACACAGATAAAACAGACAGCGACTACATGCCATCGCAATCTAAAACCCGGCGTGGTCACAAAAGCACCTCAAAAAAGTCCTCTTCAAAGTCCTCTCGAAAACTTCGTTCACGCAAGCGACCAAAATCAACAAGCCAAAGTCGCTCCTCGCGAAAACAGTCTCGCAACAAGAGCTCGTCAACTCGCAATCGACTCACCGATGATTCCTACAATGAAGAAAATGATGCCAGTCCGGTGAGGAGAATATCCTCATCACGTGGAAAGAAACGGTGTCTGTCCAAGAGCTCTGACAATGGTGATACAGATTATGAAAGTCCCAATAAGAAGATAAAGAAGACCAAAAGATCCAAAAACTCCAAAAGCTCGTCCACTCGCAATCGACTCACCGATGATTCCTACAGTGAAGAAGAAAATGATGCCAGTCCAGTGAGGGAGATATCCTCATCACGTGGAAAGAAACGGTGTCTGTCCAAGAGCTCTGACAATGATGATACAGATTATGAAAGTTCCAATAAGATGAAAAAGGCCAAAAGATCCAAAAACTCGAGAATAACTAAGCGACGTTGTCTGCTGCTCTCATCGTCAAAGGCACGGATTTATAAGTACAGTAGTGACGACGAGGACAGCAGCTGCAACTCCAGCAGCGACTCTGACGGTGAGGCCAAGAACAAAAATAAGACTCGCAGTAGGGCGAAGATACGTTCGGCTGCAGCGCGTACAAATCGTTCATACGCGTACTCTTCAGAGGAGCGCTCAGTCAAGGGCGATCATGAGAAGACGTCCTGTTCAAAAAGTACTGGTGCAATTAGAAAAAATACTTCGTGCACACGAAAAAACAGCGGTCTTGTCGACTACGATCTTTCCGATGACGAAAAGTCGTCCAGACATTCGTCAAATGAACACGCGAACCGACTGAAGCAGCTGCTGAAAAGTGACAACACTCAAGGCGTAGATGGAGAGCGCAGTAACGTCAGCTATTCCTCCGAAGATGGAAACGTCGACAACGTGAGCTCATCTTATTCAACAGCCAGTAACAAAAAGTCATCAGCAAGGACAAATATCCAACTGTCAACGAGTTGCCAGTCGAGCGAGAGATCGGCGCCAGCAACGCCCACAAACTTGAAGAACGATTCGCTTGTCGAACATTCCGCGTCGCCGTCGTCGTCGTTGTCGTCGTCGTCGAAGCTGGGTCGAGAACGGCGGCGATCGAAGACAAGAAGGCGATCTCATAGTTAAGCACCGCAAGAACTGTGACTGATTTTTTTTTTTTTCTACATAGGGTAAAAGCGTATCAGTAATGTGATTTTAAAATAATTTTTTGCCCAAAACTTTTTTTTTTTTTTTAACGTACTTTGTGTTTGTTATCCAACTTCAATGTTATTTTCTCTTTGCTAGAGGATTGTTGTATAAATTTCTTGTACAGATATTTACGCTGCGTGTACAAATCGAGTAATTTACAAATACCAGAATATATTGACCAAGCACTTGTGTTTGCATGAAACTTCAATGAAATTTAATCGATTCAATTTGAAAAATCTAATTAATTTTTAACGATTTATCATGCATATAACAGTTTCAAATTGTTTCCAGTACAACTAGTTTAACTCGCAGTACACTACCGCTTGTAAAAAGTTTTCGTGTCAATATATTACAATTATTCGCTGAGAAGTGATTTTTTTTAATCGTGTATTTTAAAAGTATGGGATCATAGTGTAACCAACTTTTTTCATCAAGGTTATGATTTTTTTTAGGTTTATGAAAACTATTATAAAATAAAGTTTATATTTTACTGTAAAATTAGTAAAATCGCTGTCCTTCAAAAACTTATTATAAAAACATGCTATGATTATACTGCTTTGAAAAACAGATTTACCTTTGGTGAGTTTTGAGCTCAGCAGTTGAGATATTTTAATGATAGCACTTTCAATTATCAGTTGATATGTATCAAAGATTTTTTTATTTTTATTGCTATTGACTGTATAATGAATTATTGAACTACTACTGTATTATTGAACTTAAGAACTATTTTCCAAATGTGTGCAATTTGATTAATTTGGATGTTTATTATTTGTAATATCGTAAATGTAAATTTATCTATTAACATGTTTACCATGTCTTTGGAGATAAGTATGTATGACATAGATTAATTTTTACGTTACTTTGATTAAAATAGTTCTTTTGTGAATGTGAAAAGTGATTTTGTACAAATTTTAATAAAGTATTTATTATCTTATGCAGGCAATACAATGCAGAAAATTTGCATCCAAGTTAATTCAATAACTCTTCGGAATCAGAACATTTTTCTATTAAAAACTGCTTCATACGTTCCGCATTTACACTTCATCCACATAATAAATATATACATATGTGTTTTAACGATATGAATGAACAAATGGTATTATGTAAAGTGAAATCCTTCTTTGTTGAAAACCTGCAAAACTCTGAAATTAAGAAATTTTTAGAGCAATACGAGATTTTAAGAGATACGACTGATTATTATCCAATTGTGTTACCTCATAAACTTGTCTATATCCATCTTTCGCGCTCGTAATTCTCCAATTGGACATTCTCTTTGTTTTTGCCTTTTTTCGTCAAAATCTTCCACAAAGTTATTTACTAATATGTTATTAATCATTTCTTTTACGTTGAAATTTTCGGGAAGAGGCTGAAGTAAAATTAAAAAATTAGAATTACAATTCATTATTTTTAAACCATGAGTATATTAGAACAACATACCACATTATGAAGACTGCAGTGAATTTTGTAATTTTTTTCCATCATCTCAACCACAGTTGATTGTTTGAACGCAGCTGATAGAGTTTTGTTTTTCCTCACAAATGCTATTCTAGTTAGGCCATCCCATTCCTGATAATTAATGGGCGGCGGGGGATTAATGGGTTCTATTCTGACTACATTTGAGTCTACCTGAGGGGGAGGCCTGAAATTATTCTTACCAACTTTTAATATCAAATCGACTCGTGCCAAGAGTTGTGTATTTATGCTGAGTCTGCAGTAATCTTTACTTCCTGGCTTAGCAACCAGTCGCTCAGCAAATTCCTTTTGGAACATCAGAATTGCACATCTGCAAAGTAAAAAAAGTGTTGAATCATTCAAAATAAACCAGGATAAAAATATGCCTGGCTTCCTTACCTGAAAATAGGCCTGTGAAGTAACAACTTGAATACCAAAGGTGAAGATATCTGATAAGGTATATTAGCTACACAGAGATTGAAAAACGGCAATTCCTTCTTCAACACATCACCAATGAGAATCTGAAGTTTGGACTGCATTGGTGTGCTCATGACACGCTTTTGCAGCTCAGCAATCATCCGAGTATCAACTTCACATGCCACTACCTTCTTAGCTTTCTCTAGCAATTTTATCGTTAAATTACCAGTACCTGAACCAATTTCAAGAACCACATCTGTAGGTCGGATTGCGGATTTTTCTATGATGCTCTCAATAATGTTTGGATTTTTTAAGATGTGCTGTCCAAAGTTCTTATTGAAGAAGATTCCTGATGAAAAATGTACAACTAATTAATGAATCACATATAATAATAATAATAATAATATATAATACAAATCTCTAATATTTTTATTTACAAATAAGGTTAAGTTTTTTACAATTCACACACATCTTGTGAGGAAGGCTTCAAGAAAAAAATTAGTTACCTTGTCGGAATACTTCTTTTCGAGCTTTGCCTGATTTTTCATTGATAACTTTCGGCATCGTTACGAACAATAATAATAATAAAGTACTAAATTTTAGCGTGAGAAAAAAGTATGCTGAATCGGCTCAGCGCCTCAGCGGTGCTGTCAAACTTGATCACATGACATGTGGATATAGTGCAGCAGCGCGCACATGGCATATGATAAATATGACGATGAATTTGAGCTCTGTCGATAAGACAGCAATTTTAATTATTTAATTAGGACAAAAAAACATATTTTATAAAATTCACGTCAAATAAAAAAATGATTTATTTCCGATCATAAGCGGTTCAAATATTGTTTTTATTTCCGTAAAAATAGCTCAAAGCTCGTGATTTCACTTGATTATAATGATACCAATAATTTCTAGAACTATAAATTTATTTTAATTTAGATCACTTTTATTGCCAACACAATTAAGTATTATATTGAAAAATACCTTAATTTAAACTTAAACAGTATAAATGATGGTATGAAACACTAAATGATGCACACGTGTGAATGTGAGACGGTTTTTATAAAAGATAACATTAATGATGCTGCATAGGTATATGGTTCTCGACAGAAAAATAAAAGTTAAAAAAACGTTGCGTTATATGTAACTATGCGTAATACTAAAACTAATACATATATTATGATACACACGATAATCAATAATAATAACAACTTAAAGCTATAATACATTATATCATGTAAATATGTATGTACGTATCTCCAGTGTAAGACCAATATTTCTCGTGATGTATAACAATTGGAAATCTCTCCGTCAGTGCGATCGCAAATATATTTTCCTCGATCACAACGAAAAAGGATATTCAAGTCATGGTAAATCAAATAGAAAATAAAAATAAAAATGATTTGGCAAAGTGTACATATTATGTTTTTAGAAGCACTTGCGGTGCACGATGGAGGGCCCGGACTCGTCGTACTCCTGCTTCGAGATCCACATCTGCTGGAAGGTGCTCAGACTGGCCAGAATTGAACCGCCGATCCACACCGAGTACTTTCTCTCGGGGGGCGCGATGATTTTAATCTTCATCGTCGAGGGCGCGAGCGACGTGATCTCCTTCTGCATACGGTCGGCGATACCCGGGTACATCGTGGTGCCGCCCGAGAGCACCGAATTAGCGTAGAGGTCCTTGCGAATGTCGACGTCGCACTTCATGATCGAGTTGTAGGTCGTCTCGTGGATACCGCTCGACTCCATGCCCAGGAACGAGGGCTGGAACATGGCCTCCGGGCACCGGAAGCGCTCGTTGCCGATCGTTATGACCTGAAAAATCGGTTTCAATAGTTAAGTATACGATATCGTTATTACGAATGAAATCTGCAAAAATAATATATTAATTAGAGAGAGTGAGAAAGAGAGAGAGAAACCCACCTGGCCGTCGGGCAGCTCGTAGCTCTTCTCGAGCGCGCTGGAGCCGGCAGCGGTGGCCATCTCCTGCTGGAAGTCCAGGGCGACGTAGCAGAGCTTCTCCTTGATGTCGCGAACGATTTCACGCTCGGCCGTCGTCGTGAAGGAGTAGCCGCGCTCGGTTAGGATCTTCATTAGGTAGTCGGTCAGGTCTCGGCCGGCGAGGTCCAGACGGAGGATAGCGTGGGGAAGAGCGTACCCTGTAAGCATAATACCCGGCGATTCGTAAAATGTTGGATGGCCGATTTTTCGTTTTTTAACAATCAAAATGCATCGGCAGTTTACAGTAGTACGTAACGTAATTTCTACCGATTAAAAAAAAAAAAAAAAAAAAAAAACAGGGAAAATGCAGTTTAATCTTCCAAAGAATCTTCATTTATTTTTTCCTCAATGTTTACCTTGTTGTTTTGTTGTTCAAAATAAATGTTTGTAAAGCGATGATTTTTCTTGTGACTTGT
>JAPYYV010012733.1:0-11723 GCA_030522625.1 Copidosoma aretas | reverse complement strand
CCTATAGGAATAGATTGGCTTGTACTGTCCAATTTCTTAGACCTTTATATTAAAGGAACCACAAGTATTTTTCAGTATTTTTGTAACATTTTTTTGGAATTGTTTATGACCCTGAGCTGACTCAAGGCAAAAATCACGGAAAAACAAGCAAATAACTACGTAATTTGGGGGGGTGCTGGGGGGGCAGTTGGGGGGGAGGGAGTGGGGGGGAGCCAGTGCTCACCCCGGAACCATACAACCATATAATATAGGAATATATATATATATATATACTTAACACGCAGGAAATTCGGATATTTATTGGCACTTAAGGTCTTTGTTGATTGTGATCGCTTATCACTTCCGATCTACTTTTACTCTCTTGCATGAAACAAATAAAGCACAGAAACACACAAATAATCAATAAAAATAAAGTGCTCAAACAGACAAGTTTGCCAAGTGTGATTCTGGCCCTCATGGCTAAAAAGAGAAAAATGACCTCGTCATATATTATACAAGCCACAGCACGCGAACATGATTAGTAGGTTAATTGAATAACATTGCCAGGTAGATTATGTAATAAAAAACATATTCACTATCTACATCTCAGATTTATGTCACCGTTTGTCGCAAGGCACTACTGATTTTAGTGATACACCAACTATTAAAAGATGGGACTACACGTTATGTATCGAGTGAAAACACCTTTACATGAGTATTATTATAGCTAGCAGTACTGCTTTCACTTTTATAATGAAAAATATATAATTCGATGCATCGATACATTGGCCACGTGGTAAAACAAAATCTTGAATGATCACCGAGATCAAGTAATAAGTATCAGCCGCAGTTACTACTTTAATGTGTGACCAATACCGTTGTGAAACTTTGGTGTTTGGTTAGGCGTATTTTCACACTTGACTATACAAGCGGTAGGTGTGCAAGCATTCAGTCTTGCGTGTTTAATCCTGAAAAATGTGTCCTAAGCGTCGAGTCAGAACTCGGGCAATGCACCGAGCCGTTCAGAAGCAGGTTACCTAGAATTTCTTCAATCTGGTTTTTCTGGAATATTTCTCACCCCGCCTGCGTTGCCCCGGGTGAATGCGGTATGGTACAGAAAAAGTAAGATAAGGGAGATGAAAAAAAAAATGAATGTGTAGAAAGCATTGTTAAATCCCGGTACAGGTGTACGTGAAAACCTACCAAAATTGTAGTATAACAGTTGAGCAGCTTAGGTTTTGGTTTTAAATTTTGGTAAATGTATTTATCGAAAGAAGAGACTTTTACATTTTAAATATAGAGAACTAATTTATAAATTAATAATATTAAAAAACTTTCTTGATTTTACAAATTTTTGAAGAACCGCTACAAATGAGTATTATTACTAACCTTCTTCCATATCCTGGTCTTGAGTAATGCAAGACGGTTCAGACTCACCATTAAGAGGTTGGATTTCGGGTTGTTCTAAATTGTTTGCAGATTCTAAAAAATGGAATATAATTATTTAATGTATTTTAAGTTTGTATTACTAAAATAAAGACTAGATAAAAAATACAGGTAAAGATGCATTGAACAGTATGAAAAAATACGGTCAAATTTGCAATATGTACATCATAGAGCAAGCAACACAAACGCAGATAGTAAAACACCAATTCAAGGCAGACACGAAACTAATCTATAGAATAGTTTATTATTTACTTTTTAGTAATGATTTAATGACATTATTAATAATTCCATCGTCGCTGTCGTCGTTGTCATTGTCGTCATTATCATAATCTTTGGTTATAATTATGAAAACTTAAGAACTATTTTTGCTTAGTTCATTAAAGAAAATTCTACGAGTCAAAGTAGTGAATAAAAAACGTAAAGATTTTGAAAACAAATATTGTTTGTAATAATTCTCTTCTCCTGATGACATCCAAGCGCTTTATACAATAAATGAACAACGTTAAAAAAACCAAATTTTTTCTGTCAGGCGTGAAATAAAAAAACATTACATTCTATAGGATTTTGTACGTACTTAACAGAACGCTATTACTTGAAACTCCCGAAAATGTCGAAAAGACTATTTTTTCTTAACTCATATTTTGTATTTTGATAAAAATAAGAATTCATCAATTATTACATAAAATGATTGCTATCAACAAACCATAGCGTACGATGTATACTGACTAGAGTTAGAAACCTATAAATTCAAATTAGTATAAAAATAACAAACACTTTGCTACGTACACATAGCCCGCAGCAACTCTTCATAAAGTTAACCGAATTCAACCGTTCATTTTGGTTACCGATTTAATCCACAAGCAGATAACAAAGCCTGTATAGCTAACTCACGCAACCTTTTCTTTTTTCGTAAGTGAACGATTTATATGTCGACGAACTCACCAAGTGGAAGATGGAGAGCGTCCCTTCTGCAACAATCCAAGGCAAAATCATCAAGGCGTTGAAAAAGGCGGAAGAAAAGCGGAACAATAAGAGGATCCGGGCCGCAAAAGTAAAAAAAACAAGCAGTACAAAATACAAAAAAAAATTGGCTCGACAAGTGCTGCCCCAACCAGAAATAGACAATCCAGCCGTAACTATTGACGTCTTTCTTCTAGAGCATTAACGGCTCAATGAAAAAATCCAGCCGAAAGTTAGTGCAATAGTACTACGCTCTCTAGCAGCAAAGCCACCTGAAGTGGAGCGGACAGCAGCAGCAGCAGAAGCAGCGGAAACAATAGAAAAAGCCCCTGCTAAAGAGCCCATCATCGTCAAGATACCATTAGCGCGGCTGAGACCGCATATAGAGCCGTTACATGCAAGCATTGCAAAATACACTGCGAAAGAGTACAGCCTTCAAGATCTAGGTTTCGACCAAGAAAACACTCGAAATCTGGTCTAGCAATCTTGTAAAACTTTTTTTTATTCTGGAAACCGCTCCAAAAAACAGCGTCGAAAAAAGCCTTAAAAAAAGGCCCCAAACACTTACACTTTTAGATGAGGACTACGAGGCCCTCCAACACCGTGTAAGCGCACAGTAAGAGTTATCAATTTTTTACGAAAACGAAAAAAAATTTTAATTTTAGTATAGTTCTGTACAAATTTTTCATTTCTTGAAGCAAAGCTTCTTATGGCGCGATGTGCACTTTCCGGTATGGGGACCAAAATTAAAAATTTTCGGCTGCGGTGACGGCACGTGGCAGCATGACAGATTTTTCTAACAAAATTGTTAAAAAAAAAAAAAAAAAAACAGCTTCCACTGAGAATCGAACCGCGGCGTTGTCGTGCAGTCGTTCGTAACCCATACTAATTTATAGGTAATCAATATTTTTTATAATAATTATTGTTTACTGATGTTAATTGCAATTAAAACATCCAAATGGCTAATCAAAAAAATAACCGATGTCACAAAAAATATGAAATTTCGATGAAGTCTGAAAAGTTAAGAACACCTTGATCACTATCTAGATATACTGAAAGCATAGCAAATCATATGAATATTAGGATATTTTAAGAACGGCATAAAGTAATTGGCTAAATGTTTCAGAAATTTCTATAATAAGTAAATATCGTGAAGAACACCCTCAATTTTAATGGCATTGTGCTAATATGCTCATGACGATTATTGTTTTAGAATTGAAAAAACAATTATTTTTAATTTGTTTTTTAATTATTATCACTAAAAAGCTAAATCGATACGTTTACTTTATCGAGACTTGCACATTGTTTTAGTTCTCTTTATACACACTTATTACCATCAAGATTTTGAAATTGTAATTGAGGTCATTACAATTAGTTTATGTAATATTTATGGTGCGTTCTCATTTGTTGTTCATAATTTCAATGAAATGTACGTATTGTGAGAGACTGTATGAGTGGGATTAGAATAGTATGGCATATATGCTCATTGTTGCTCTCTATATGTCTTTGAGGGCTGATGCCGAGTTAGGTCCCGATATAAGATAAAGTGCCTAGTTGGGTCCCGGTCTTTAGAATCGTCATTAAATTACGTGAGGTCTTTTTTCATGATTTTTGACTCCTCCCCAACCCTATGTAAAAAAGCATAAGATTTGCATAAACCCCTTCCACCCCCTACAAATTTGTATGTAATCAAACAAAATGTTTCAAAATTCCATATACTTTCAAATATCATTTTAAGATGTCTGTAAAACTTTCCAAATTCTAGAATAAATAGCAGAAAAATGTACAAAGATAAACGAGTCCTCAGAATATTAGAAATGAAAAAATGCTATGTTAAAATAAAAATCGTCTTAATTGTACTGTAATAAACTTCATGACGGAAGTTATACGGCCGGTCGTTTTACGTAGTAAAACGTTGCTATGCCGTTAAAAAGCTACTACAAACCATTCGTTTTAATAATTACGTAAATAAATCATTGCCTTCCACCCTCCCCTATGAAAGAATGCATAAAGAATTTCGGAACACTTCCTGGAAACCCTTACGTAATTTAAGGGCGATCCTTTGTAGAGAGTGGAAAGTTGCAGTATGTATAGAGTTTCTCAAACAACTCGAATAGTGACTAAAAAATTATGAATAGTTAGGATATGATTTACTTCAGTAATTTTTTATACATTATAATGTATGTACAACTACTTTTTTACCATGTTTATAGATACGATTTTGCAAAATTTAATTTGATTTCTTTTTTTTTCAAAACTTAATTTCTATGTCAGTAACAAATAACACTTGCAACAACTTTCTCAAAAATGCATGGGCCTACAGTATTTACTACAATACAATGAGTATGGAAGCTTTGCTTCTGCCAGGCATCCGACGCATCCATTTTTTTTCATTTGTCTGTCTTTTCTTTTTAAATAGATAAATTGGTGCCACTTTAGTGTGCACTCCACGAGTTTGGTGCGCTCCACCGGTCATGCAGTAGTCGGAGATTGCGCTCCACTACTATATTACGTTCTAAATATATGTCGATTGCATTTTGTACATAATTTAAGAAGATTGTTGACTTCAAAACATTGTAGGTACATTATAATTTGCGATATGTGTACTTTTGATGATTCGCAACTTGTTTTGATCACAGGACTTCCTCTGTTTTTATATACATATAAATTTGTTTACATTTTCTCTCGTCTTGCGTTTATCATTGTTTTGATATACTTACATACAATTTTGATCAGCTACATCGGTCGCCTCGCATTAGTAATACGACAGGTAGCAGAGCAAACGCTTGTACAGCTCGATCGAAGCACTAACGTACTAGGTTGTTGAAAGAGTTTTACACTGTCATAATAAGTGCGGAGACAACGTGCGTTTGTTTTTTGCGAAAGAAAGGATTGCTTTGCGAGGTTGACGACAGTAGTGCATGCAGTAAGTGTGGTAGTAAAATGACCGAAAAACGTCGGCGAGGAAAAAAATCCGATATATTTATAGAATTAAGTACTTGCGGACATAAAAAGAACATATTCGTCAATTATAATTAAAGAGACAACATTCGTAAGGACAGCTTTTGTAAGAGTACCAATGAAACCTTTATACGGTGGATGTACAAAAAAACAAAAATTTTGGAAGACATTTGAGCCAACCTTGAGGTGTCTTCTGGGTAACGCTAACAGGCTCAACTTTTATTAATTATATTTTAATTAATTAAAATATTTCATAAAAACGTGGTAAAGTAGCAATTTTCACGGTAGAGCGCATCCTAAAGTGATAGTAAAGCGGGTGGAGCGCAAACTAAAGTGGCACCGATGAATTTAATGATACACGCAAATTAAATTTTAAAGCCACGTTCCGTATAAAATACTAAAAGAAACAAAACAATATAGCTATAGTAAATTGATAAAAAAATGGATGTATGCATAATAATTTGACAAAATTACAAGACATTTTTAAAATACAAGCATAACACAAGGTTACTCGCATTAAAAACTTAAAAACATCATTTTTTCGTTGCCAAGTAAAGTTTAGTTAACTTATTAGAGCCCCATGAGGTTAGCTTCAAGGTGTGCAACGAACGGAGCACGGCCTTCGAACTAGTGAAAGACGTTTCCAGCGTGATGACGCACTCCATCGATTATACTTATCACAAATTGGACATTCACACTAATTTTAAGTATCGATAAACATTAGTCACACTTGACAGTGCATGTACTGAACAAGTTCGAGATTGATGAGACTGTGAAATTATAAATAAAAGTTAAACGAGTAGATGCTAAAATTTGGGTCAACAAAGCCCTTATATTCAGGCAAGCATATATTGTCGCTAGCTTACAAATAAAAGTTGATACACATTCTATCTTTGACGGTAACCGTTGGGCTTTCATTGCCTAACTCTGCAACAAAGTTGAAGTTTGAGGAACTATACAGCTAGCTTGCACCAAACTATCGAAAACTTAAGCAAAAAGAGCGAAGTAGACATTGATGACCGAGCCGCTCGATTGGTCAACTAACAGTTAGAATAATAAGCGTGGTGCGATCTCCCATATCAACAACAAGTGCGTCAATCGCAAGCAGGC
This sequence comes from Copidosoma aretas, assembly GCA_030522625.1. Classification (NCBI taxonomy): domain Eukaryota; kingdom Metazoa; phylum Arthropoda; class Insecta; order Hymenoptera; family Encyrtidae; genus Copidosoma; species Copidosoma aretas. Next base: position 5,267 of record JAPYYV010012733.1, on the reverse strand, counting down.
CAAAGCTAATAGCGCTTTACAAGACAAAGTCAGAAAGAACGCGAACGACGGGATCGATCCCTTTGCGACACGTAAAAATCTCGCGCGGTAACGAGTAAAGAATCAAGGTAGCACTATTAATGTAAACACGAAAATGACTTTGAAGTTCGCAACGTTGCGTGCAACGAAGATAAGAATTTTTTTTTTTTATATCAGTTATAAGTCTTGTAAACGATTCGACAAGGCACAAATCCCATATACAGCTATTTTTGAGCCGCTAGGGATAATAGTTTAGGAAATATAAACGTTTTAAAGTATAAACAATGTAAATGACTAAGCACACATGTAGAAAGCTCTGCACCACTGATAACGGCTCAAAAATAGTATCAGGCTATTTCTGACGATGATACCTAATAGCATGACGGGTTTTGAGCGGCCGGAAACATAACCTCGATTCGTTATGACGTCATAAACATTTAAAAATGTCTAAATAGTGCATTTTTTGAACCTAACTCTACCGCAGCCACGCAAATTATAACAAAAAAATATGAAAAATACCGTTACACTATTGCCAATAAGATGTAGAAATATTTATCAGCCGCAATTCATATGGTAGGATTTTACGCTACATTAAGCATACCTACCAAGCAAGATTTCTGCATGCATTGATTTTTAGCTGGCTCTGAGCCACAGATAACTGCTCAAAATTAGTATCAGGCTATTCCATGAGTTGATACCGATTAGCCTGATCGCTTTTAAGCAGCCGGAAACATAACTTCGATTCGTTATGACGTCATAAAAACTTGAAAATGACGAAATAGTGCTTTTTGTGTACATAACTCTACCATAGCTACGCAAATTATAACAAATAAAATATGAAAAATATCGTTATACTATTGCCCATGAGATGTGAAAAGATTCATCGGCCGGAATTGATATGGTAGGCTTTTATGCTACATAAACCATACCTACCTATCAAGATTTCTGTATGCAACGATTTCTAGCTAGCTCTGAGCCACTGATAACGGCTCAAAAATAGTTCTGGCTATTTCTCACGTTAAAACCTATTAGCCTTATCGCTTTCAAGCGGCAGGAAACATAACCTTGATTCGTTATAACGTCATAAACACTTGATAATGATTGAATAGTGCTTTTTGTGTACAAAGCTCTACCATAGCTACGCAAATTATCACACAAAAACTATAAAAAATACCGTTATAGTATTGCCCATGAGATGCATAAAGATTTATCGGCCGGAATTGATATAGTAGAATTTTATGCTACATAAACCATACCTACCTAGCAAGAGTTCTGCATGAAACAATTTGAAGCTATTTTTCCGGCCGCATAAAAGCGATCAGGCTAATAGGTATCAACGTCGAGAATAGCCTGATACTACACTAAAAAAAAGTTGGTTAGACCGTCTTTCCAACTTTACTGTAAGCAGCGCAATAACTGCTTGGTGCTCCTACTCTCTTAAGTTGGGTGGACTGATTACCCTAGGTGGGTGAGCAGCAGCACCAATTGACTGCTTAATCAAGCCCTTATAGCTGCTGATCATCTAAGATGGGTAAACAGTCCACCCAACTTGGGAGAGCGGTAGCACCAATCAGTTGGGTGCGCATCTCACAGTAAAGTTGGGAAAATGGTCTACCCAACTTTTTTCCAGTGTATTTTAGAGCCCTCATCAGAGGCTCAGAGCCAGCTAGAAATTGTTGCGTGCAGAAATCTTGCTAGGCAGGTATGGTTAATGAAGCATAAAATCCTATATCAATTCCGGCCAAGGAATCTTTTTACATCTCACAAGCAAAGTATAACGGTATTTTAAATATTTTTTGTGGGATAATTTGCGTGGCTATGGTAGAGTTATATACAAAAAACGCAATAATTAGTCATTTTTAAGTGTTTATCACGTCATAACAGATCGATGTTATGTTTTCGTCTGCTCACAAGCGATTAGGCTAATAGGTTTCAGCATAGGAAATAGCCTGATACTATTTTTAAGCCGTTATCAGTGGCTTAGAGCCAGCTGGAAATCGTTGCATTCAGAACTCTTGCTAGGTAGGTATGGTTAATGAAGCATGAAATCCTACCAAATCAATAGCTCTAAGCCGCTAAAAACGGACCAAAAACAGTATTAGCCTATTTCCCACATAGAAACCTATTAGCCTATAGCTTTTAAGCGGCCGGAAACATAACCTCGATTCGTTATGACGTCATAAAAACTTGAAAATGACTTAATAGTGCCTATTTTGTACATAACTCTACCATAGCCACGCAAATTATCACACAAAAAATATTAAAAATACCGTTATACTATTGCCCATTAGATGTAAAAATATTCATCGGCCGGAATTGATATGAAAAGATTTTATGCTACATTAACCGTACCTACCTAGAAAGATTTCTGCATGCAACGATTTCTAGCTGGCTCATAGCCACTGATAATGGCTCAAAAATAGTAACAAGCTATTCCCCACGTTGATACCTATTAGCCTAATCGTTTTTGAGCGGCCGGAAACATAACCTCGATTCGTTATGACGTCATAAACACTTGAAAATGACTAAATAGTGCCTATTTTGTATATAATCCACCATAGCTATGCAAATTATCTCACAAAAAATACTTTAAATACCGTTATACTATTGCTAATGAGATAAAAAAAGAATCATCGGCCAGGATCGATATCGTAAGATTGTATGCTACACTAACCATACCCACCTAGAAAGATTTCTGCATGCAACGATTTCTAGCTGGCTCTGAGCCACTAATAACGGCTCAAAAACAGTATTAGGCTATTTCCCACGTTAATACCTATTGGTCTGATTACTTTTGAGCGGCCGGAAACATAACCTCGATGTGTTATGACGTTATTAATACTTGAAAATGACTAAATAGTGCCTATTTTATACATAACTCTACCATAGTCACACAAATTATCATGCAACAAATATTAAAAATGCCGTTATACTATTGCTCATTTGATGTAAACATATTTATCGACCGGAACTGATATGGTAGGATTTTATGCTACATAAACTATACCTACCTTGCATGATTTCTGCATGCAACGATTTTACGCTGGCTTTGAGCCATTGATACTGGCTCAAAAATAGTATCAGGCTATTTTTTACGTTGATCTCTATTAGCCTGATTGCTTCTAAACGGCCAGAAACGTAACCTCGATTCGTTATGATATTATAGACACTTGAAAATGATTAAATAGTGTATTTTTTGTACACAACTCTACCATAGCCTCGCAAATTATTATTAAAAATATTAATATTAGTATTGAAAAAAAAGTTATAAGCATAAGAGTGCACGCTCTTCTGTATTGATCAATTTTTTTCGTACTTTTATATACATTTTCGGACAAAGCTAAAAAATGTCTCTCTTATATTTTTGCGTGTTCACGAATTTTTTTATGTTCCTGGATGTTTGGGGAATAAAAAAAAAAGCGTATCCCATAGGTATGCCTCTGATTTTATTTTTTTCCAAAAATCAGGGCTCCAATGTTCCAGATTGCACATGCAATTTCTCATATACATATTTATCTCTTTCTATAGTAAATAGTTGTATGGGAATTTAGCGACATTTACCTCCCTTTTCTTCCCCCACCTCAGCTCCTCCTCCCTCCTCCTCGAATAACATTGATATTCGTTCATTTGTACGCTGTTTTTAACCCAATAAATCCTCCCCCTCGATCCCCCTTGATTACCCTTAGCTCTCCTTCACCGGCTCATCATCTCCCCCACAGGTAAATATTTTGATTTTTGTCATTTGTGTGGTTGTATTCGTTTTAGCGTCCCTTACTGCTCTCCCCTTCCTCTTTTACTTTTTTTCGCTCCCCTCAGTCCTATTTCACATTTAATTTTTGTCAAGGCGTTATACACAAAAAAACAATTATCATATTTCATGAAAATTATTTTTTTTTATTTTTGTTACATCTTCGCAAATGTCTTAACACATTACCGTTGCGTAAGTAACTTTTTTCACATACATTAAAAATTTTCTTATTTGAGTTATCTTGATGTAATGTCATATGTCTCATAAGATGGTAAGGTTATGGCAGGTACACTGGGACAGTTTACGACAGTCATTTTTTCGATTGATTTTTTGATACACAAAATAATAATTACTTTATACTTTTTTTTTTAATTTAAAGCTGAAATTCTGTAGTATTGAAACAAAAAACCAGGTGAGATATCATTTTTGAAAACTAAGATAAAAAATGTTTAAAACATCACTATAGTGACCAGTAGTGGGACACATTGATTTCATCATGAACATTTACTGGGACATGAATGTACTAATAGTGGGACAAACCACAGTTACAGATGAATTATTTAAATATAAAGAGTATTTATCCCTCCGAAGTTAGTAGTTGGCTCACATTTATTTATTTCAATATACTGAAAGCGTACGAAATTATGGACACAATGGTGAAAAGTAAAAATTATTAAAAATTAACATTTTTCTTCTTTAATTTTTATTTTTTAAACTAAAGCCTGCATCTCTATATCCAATAGCTCTTTTTCAATTTGTCTAATTTCGCATTTAATTCAAGCTTTGTTTCTACTAGATGAATTCTATTTTCTTTGCTATCCTTAGGATTTATGGATTTGGTTAATTTTTCGTATTTCTGATTTAATATTCCTGATTTCCTGTTGTTTTTTTCTTTTTGTTCTCTTGAAAACTTATTCGTATTTCCTGTCCTTTTTCTTTTAATAATTTTCGTTCTTCTCTTTCTTGTTTATTCGTGAGAGTTTGCTGTTCTTTCATTTTTTTCTTTTGTTCTTTTTTATCAAGAGCTTTTATTAAATCGCTTACTACGGATGCTCTTGGAATATCATCAGAATTTCTCTTTCTTTTATCTTTAATGTTGAAATTCGGGATGGTAAAAGTTGATTTCATATGGTCTGATATATTTGATTCATCTAAAATAAAATAAAAAATTGTAACATAAAGTAAGATATTATCAAATTTAAATATGATAAATTATAAGAAACACTAACTTAAAGCTGCAGACGGTTGATTTTGATTTTTAATACTGGGGGATGAATCTTCTAAGTTACAAGTGAAATTCTCATTTATCGTTAAATCAAGCACCTCAGCGTCATCGATAAAAACTTGACTGTTTTTTTCAAAATTATTAATATTATTTGCAGCTATAATACGTAAATGTTATATATTATCATACATATTTATTTCAAGTGGAAAAAATATTTTAAAAAGTTTGTCAATTGACCTTCTGAGAGATTTGCAACTTCTGAAATATCTGTACTAT